>SDVV010020210.1:0-13365 GCA_016164225.1 Gammarus roeselii
ATATAGTTGTTGTAGGTGTTATAGTTTTTTTTTTAGTTGTTTTATTTGTTTTAGTTGCTTTAGTTGTTATAGTTGTCTAGTTGTTTTAGTTGTTTTAGTTGTTATAGTTGTTTTAGTTGTTATAGTTGTTTTAGTTGTTTTAGGTGTTCTAGTTGTTATATTTTTTTTGTTGTTGTTTTTCTAGTCGTTTTAGTTGTTTTAGTTGTTTTAAATGTTTTAGTTGTTTTAGTTGTTATAGTTGTTTTAGTTGTTGTAGTTGTTTTAGTTGTTATGGTTGTTTTAGTTGTTTTAGTTGTTTTAGTTGTTCCAATTGTTGTAGTTGTTCTAGTTTTTTTATGTGTTTTAGTTGTTTAAGGTGTTCTAGTTGTTTAGTTGTTATAGTTGTTCTAGTTGTTCTAGTTGTTTTTTGGTGTTCTAGTTGTTTTAAGTGTTTTTTGTTGTTGTAGGGGTTTTAGTTGTTTCAGGTGTTTTAGTTGTTTTAGTTGTATATGTTATTGTTGTTTTAATTGTTATAGTTGTTTTAGTTGTTATAGTTGTTTTAGGTGTTAAAGTTGTTGTAGTTGTTTCAGGTGTTTTAGTTGTTCAAGTTGTTTAGTTGTTTTTTAGGTGTTTTAGTTGTTGTAGTTTTTTTAGTTGTTGTAGGTGTTGTAGTTGTTTTTAGTTGTTCTAGTTATTGTAGTTGTTTTAGGTGATATAGTTGTTTAAGGCGTTATAGTTGTTCTAGTTGTTCTAGTTGTTTAGTTGTTTTACTGGTTTTAGTTGTTATAGTTGTTATAGTTGTTTTAGTTGTTTTAGTTGTTTTAGTTGTTATAGTTGTTATAGTTGTTTTAGTTGTTTTAGTTGTTTTAGTTGTTTTAGTTGTTTTAGTTGTCATAGTTGTTTAGTTAATGTAGTTGTTTTAGTTGTTTTCGTTGTTTTAGTTGTTTTAGTTGTTATAGTTGTTTTAGTTGTCATAGTTGTTTAGTTGTTGTAGTTGTTTTAGTTTTTTTTTTCGTTTAGGTTTTTAAGTTGTTGTAGGTGTTATAGATGTTTTAGGTGTTTATTTGTTCTGTTTTTTTTAGTTGTTTATGTTGTTCTAGTTGTTCTAGTTGTTCTAGTTGTTTAGGGGTTTAGTTGTTCAAGGTGTTTTAGTTGCTTTAGTTGTTTAAGTTGTTTTAGTTGTTTAGGTGTTACAGTTGTTTTAAGTGTTTTAGTTGTTGTAGGTGTTTTAGTTGTTATAGGTGTTATAGTTGTTGTATGTGTTATAGTTGTTTTAGGTGTTTTAGGTGTTTTAGTTGTTTTAGTTGTTTTAGTTGCTTTAAGTGTTATTGTTGTTTTAGTTGTTATAGTTGTTCTAGTTGTTTTAGTTGATATAGTTGTTTTAGTTGTTATAGTTGTTTTAGTTGTTTTAGGTGTTCTAGTTGTTTTAGTTGTTTTAGTTGTTTTTGTTGATGTAGTTGTTCTAGTTTTTTTAGTTGTTTTAGTTGTTATAGTTGTTGTAGTTGTTTTATTTATTTTAGTTGTTTTAGTTGTTTAGTTGTTGTAGTTGTTTTAGTTGTTATGGTTGTTTTAGTTGTTTCAGTTGTTTCAGTTTTTTTTGTTGTTCTAGTTGTTATAGTTTTTTTAGGTGTTATAATTGTTAAAGGTGTTTTAGTTGTTTTAGTTAATTTAGTTGTTATAGGTATTCTAGTTGTTTTAGGTGTTTCAATTGTTATAATTGTTATAGTTGTTATAGTTGTTATAGTTGGTCTAGTTGTTTTACTTGTTATACTTGTTTTAGTTGTTATAGTTGTTATAGTGGTTTTGGTTGTTATAGTTGTTATAGTTGTTTCAGGTTTTTTAGTTTTGTAGTTGTTTAGGTGTTCTAGTTGTTGTAGGTGTTTTAGTTGTTTAGTTGTTTTAGTTGCTCTAGTTGTTCTAATTGTTTTAGTTGTTTTAGCTGTTATAGTTGTTTCAGTTGGTTTAGGTGTTTTTGTTGTTGGAGTTGTTTTAGTTGTTTTAGTTATTTTAGTTTTCAAGTTTTTTTAGTTGTTATAGGTATTCTAGTTGTTTTAGGTGTTTTAATTGTTATAATTGTTATAGTTGGTATAGTTGTTATAGTTGGTCTAGTTGGTCTAGTTGTTTTACTTGTTATACTTGTTTTAGTTGTTATAGTTGTTATAGGGGTTTTGGTTGTTATAGTTGTTATAGTTGTTTCAGGTTTTTTAGTTTTTGTAGTTGTTTAGGTGTTCTAGTTGTTGTAGGTGTTCTTGTTGTTTAGTTGTTTTTTTGTTGTTCTAGTTGTTCTAGTTGTTTTAGTTGTTATAGTTGTTATATTTGTTTTAGTTGTTGTAGTTGTTTTAGTTGTTATGGTTGTTTTAGTTGTTATAGTTGTTTTAGTTGTTCTAGTTGTTATAGTTGTTCTAGTTTTTTAGGTGTTATAGTTGTTTAAGGTGTTTTAGTTGTTATAGTTGTTCTAGTTGTTATAGTTAATTTAGGTGTTTCTGTTGTTCTAAGTGTTTTAGTTGTTTAGGTGTTCTAATTGTTTTATGTGTTTTAGTTGTTTAGTCGTTTTAGTTGTTTTAGGTGTTATAGTTTTTTCAGTAGTTTTAGCCGTTTTATGTGTTATAGTTGTTTAGTTGTTATAGGTGTTTTAGTTGTTCTTGGTAATTTAGTTGTTTGGTTGTTATAGTTGTTTTAGGCGTTTTAGTTGTTTTATTTGTTTAGTTGTTTTAGTTGTTGTAGTTCTTTTAGTTGTTATAGATTGTTTTAGTTGTTATATGTGTTTTAGTTGTTTTAGGTGTTAAGGTGTTATATGTGTTTTAGTTGTTTGTAGTTGTTCTGGATGTTACAGTTGTTTCAGGTGTTTTAGTTGTTCTAGGTGTTTAAGTTGTTTAAGGTGTTTAAGTTGTTTTAAGTGTTTAGTTGTTATAGGAGTTTTAGTTGTTTAGGTGTTATAGGTGTTTTAGTTATTGAAATGTTCTAGTTGTTGTATTTATTAAAGTTGTTTTAGTTGTTTTAGTTGTATTGGTTGTTAGTTGTTTCTAGGTGTTTGAGTTGTTTTAGGTGTTTTAGTTGTTCTAGGTTTTTTAGTTGTTTAAGGTGTTATAGTTGTTTAAGGTGTTCTAATTATTTTAGGTGTTCTAGTTGTTATAGTTGTTATAGGTGTTTTAGTTGTTGTAGTTGTTTTAGTTGTTATAGTTGTTTTGGTTGTTTTAGTTGTTTAGGAGTTGTAGTTGTTCAGGTGTTATAGGTTTTTCAGGTGTTATAGTTGTTATAGTTGTTTTAGTTGTTTTAGTTGTTTTAGTTATTCTAATTGTTTTAGTTGTTTTGGTTGTTTAGGTGTTTTAGATGTTTCAGTTGTTTTAGTTGTTATAGTTGTTTTAGTTGTTATAGTTGTTTTAGTTGTTTCAGTTGTTTTAGTTGTTCTATTTTTTTAGATGTTTAGTTGTTTAAGGTGTTTCAGTTGTTTTAGTTGTTTTAGTTGATATAGTTGTTCTAGTTGTTTTAGGTAATTTAGTTGTTCCAAGTGTTTTAGTTGTTGCAGGTGTTTTAGTTGTTATAGGTGTTTTAGTGGTTTTAGTTGTTTTAGATGTTATAGTTGTTTTAGTTGTTATAGTTGTTTTAGTTGTTATAGTTGTTTTATGTGTTCTAGTTAGTGTAGTTGTTACAGGCGTTTTCGTTGTTCAAGTTGTTCAGTTGTTTTTAGGTGTTTTAGTTGTTGTATGTGTTTTAGTTGTTGTAGTTGTTTTAGCTGTTTTTGGTTGTTTTAGTTGTTGTAGGTGTTGTAGTTGTTTTTGGTTGTTAGATTTGTTTATGCGTTCTAGTTGTTTAAATGTTTCAGTTGTATTAGGTGTTATAGGTGTTATAGTTGTTATAGTTGTTTTAGTTTTTCTAGTTGTTTTAGTTGTTATAGGTTTTCTAGTGGTTTAAGTTGTTTTAGTTGTCCTAGTCGTTATAGTTGTTATAGTTGTTCAAGTTGTTTTAGTTGTTTTAGTTGTTATAGTTGTTATAGTTGTTTTAGTTGTTCTAGTTATTTTAGTTGTTATAGGTGATATAGTTGTTTAAGGTAATTTAGGTGTTTTTAGGTGTTTTAGTTGTTTAGTTGTTTATGTTGGCATGGTTGTTTTAGTTGTTTTAGGTGTTCTAGTCTTTTTAGTTGGTTTAGTTGTTTTAGTTGTGTTAGTAGCTATAGTTGTTATAGTAGTTTCATGTGTTTTAGTTGTAATAGTTGTTTTAGTTGTTCAAGGTGTTATAGTTGTTTTAGTTAATATAGTTGTTTAGTTGTTTTAGTTGTTATAGGTGTTTTAGTTGGTGAGGTGTTTCAATTGTTTCAGTTGTTTTAGTTGTTATAGTTGTTGTAGTTGTTTTAGTTGTTTAGTTGTTATAGTTGTTTTATGTGTTTTAGTTGATGTAGGTGTTCTAGGTGTTTTAGGTATTTTTAGTTGTTTTAGTTGTTTTAGGTGTTCTAGTTGTTTCAGGTATTTCAGTTGTTATAGGTGTTTTAGTTGTTTAGTAGTTTAAGTTGTTTAGGTGTTATAGTTGTTATAGGTGTTTTAGTTATTTTAGGTGTTTTAGGTGTTTTAGTTGAAGTAGATGTTTCAGTTGTTTATGTGTTCTAGTTGTTTAAATGTTTTAGTTGTATTAGGTGTTTTAGTTACTTCAGGTGTTCTAGTTGTTCTAGGTGTTTCAGTTGTTCTAGTTGTTTTAGTTGTTTTACTTGTTATAGTTGTTATAGTGGTTATAGTTGTTATAGTTGTTTTAGTTGTTTTAGTTGTTATGGGGGTTATAGTTGTTATATGTGTTTTAGTTGCTATAGTTTTTTCAGTTGTTTTAGTTATTTTAATTGTTATAGTTGTTTGTGTTGTTTTAGTTGTTTTAGTTGTTGTAGGTGTTTAGGTGTTTTATGTGTTTTATGTATTTAGTTAATTTAGGTGTTAAAGTTGTTGAAGTTGTTTTAGTTGTTTTAGTTGTTTTAGTTGTTTCAGTTGTTTCTAATTGTTTTAGGTGTTTTAGTTGTTGCATGTGTTATATTTGTTTTAGGTGTTTAGTTGTTATAGTTGTTTTAGTTGCTTTAGTTGTTATAGTTGTTATAGTTGTTTTAGTTGTTTAGTTGTTATAGTTGTTTAGTTGTTATAGTTGTTTTAGTTGTTTTAGTTGTTTTAGTTGTTGTAGTTGTTTTAGTTGTTATGGTTGTTTTTAGATGTTTCAGTTGTTTTAGTTGTTCCAGTTGTTGTAGTTGTTCCTGTTTTTTTAGGTGTTATAGTTGTTTGAGCTGTTTAGTTGTTTTAGTTGTTCTAGTTGTTCAAGTTGTTTTAGGTGTTTTAGTTGTTTTAACTGTTTTAGTTGTTGTATGTGTTTTATTTGTTTTAGGTGTTATAGTTGTTTTAGTGGTTTTAGATGTTTTAGTTGATTTAGTTGTTATAGTTGTTTTAGTTGTTATAGTTGTTTTATGTGTTTTAGTTGTTGTAGTTGTTTCAGGTGTTTTAGTTGTTCAAGTTGTTTAGTTATTTTTAGGTGTATATGTTGGTCTAGGCGTTTTGGTTGTTGTAATTGTTCTAGTTGTTTAGTTGTTGTAGGTGTTGTAGTTGTTTTTAGTTGTTTTATTTGTTTATGTCTTCTAGTTGTTCAAATGTTTCAGTTGTATTAGGTGTTTTAGGTGTTTTAGTTATTTCAGGTGTTTTAGTTGTTTAAGGCGTTAAAGTTGTTCTAGTTGTTTTAGTTGTTTTATTTGTTTAGTTGTTTTAGTTGCTATAGTTGTTATAGTTGTTTTAGTTGTTATAGGTGTTATAGTTGTTGTAGGTGTTTTAGGTGTTATAATTGATATAGTTGTTTAGTTGTGTTAGTTGTTTTAGTTGGTTTAGGTTTTCTAGTTGTTCAAGTTGTTGTAGTTGTTTTAGTTGTTATAGTTGTTTTAGTTGTTTCAGTTGTTTTAGTTGTTCAAGTTGTTTTAGGTGATATAGTTGTAGAAGGTGTTTTAGTTGTTTTTAGGTGTTATAGGTGAATTAGGTGTTTTAGGTGTTATAGTTGTTTTGGTATTTTAGTTGTTTTATGTGTTTCAGTTGTTTCAGGTGTTTTAGTTGTTTTAGGTGTTTGATTTGTTTGGGTGTTTTAGTTGTTTTAGGTGTTATAGTTGTTCTAGGTGTTCTAGTTGTTTATGTGTTTTGGTTATTATAGGTGTTGTAGTTGTTTTAGGTGTTTTAGTTGTTTAGTTGATATAGTTGTTAAAGTTGTTATAGTTGTTTTAGTTGTATTAGTTGTTTTAGTGGTTTATAGTTGTTTTATGTGTTCTAGTTGTTATAGTTGTTTAGTTGTTTTAGTTGTTTTAGTTGTTTTAGTTGTTGTAGTTAATTAAGTTGTTCTAGTTGGTTTTGGTGTTTTAGTTGTTTTAGTTGTTATAGTTGTTATAGTTGTTTAGGTTGTTTTAGTTGTTTTCAGTTGTTTTAGGTGTTTTAGTTGTTGTAGGTGTTCCATTTGTTTCAGGTGTTTTAGTTGTTTAGTTGTTTTAGTTGTTATAGTGGTTTTAGTTGTTTTAGGTGCTTTAGTTGTTTAGTTGTTTTTAGTTGTTTTAGGTGTTCTAGTATTTTAGTTGATTTGGTTGTTTTAGTTGTTTTAGTTGATATAGTTGTTATAGTTGTTTCAGGTGTTTTAGTTGTTTTAGTTGTTTTAGCTAATATAGTTGTTCTAGTTGTTTTAGTTGTTATATGTGTTTTAGTTTTTTAGGCGTTTTAATTGTTTTAGTTGTTTTAGTTGTTATAGTTGTAGTTGTTTTAGTTGTTTTAGTTGTTATAGTTTTTCTAGTAGTTTTAGTTGTTATAGTTGTTTAGTTGTTATAGTTGTTTTAGTTGTTTTAGTTGTTTTAGTTGTTGTAGTTGTGTTAGGTGTTATTAGTTGTTTAGTTGTTTGAGTGGTTTTAGGTGTTTTAGTTGTTTTAGGTGTTTCAGTTGTTTAGATGTTATAGATGTTATAGTTGTTATATGTGTCATAGTTGTTTTAGGTGTAAAAGTTGTTTAGGTCTTTTAGTTGTATAGGTGTTTTATTTGTTGTATTTGTTTATGTTGTTGTATGCGTTTAGTTGTTTTAGGTGTTTTAGTAGTCATAGGTGTTCAAGTTGTTATTGTTGTTTTAGTTGTTTTAGTTGTATAAGATGTTGTAGTTGTTTTAGTTGATATAGGTTTTTAGTTGTTTTAGTTGTTCTAGTTGTTATAGTTGTTATAGTTTTTTTTAGGTGTTTAGTTGTTTAAGGTGTTTTAGTTGTTCATTTGTTACAGTTGTTCTAGTTGTTTAAGGTGTTTAGTTGTTGTAAGTATTTAGTTGTTGTAGGTGTTTTAGTTGTTTTATGTGTTCTAGTTGTTTTAGTTGTTGCGATGTTCTAGTTGTTTTTTAGTTTTTATAGTTGTTATAGTTGTTTTAGTTGTTTTAGGTGTTTTCGTTGTTGTAGTGGTTTCAGGTATTTAGTTGTTCTAGTTGTTTTAATGGTTTCTTGGTGTTTTAGTTGTTTTAGGGGTTTTAGTTGTTGTAGTTGTTTTAGTTGTTTAGTTGTTTTAGTTGTTTTAGAAGTTGTAGGTGTTTGAGTGGTTTATTAGTTGTTTTATTTGTTTATGTGTTCTAGTTGTTTAAATGTTTTAGTTGTATCAGGTGTTTTAGGTGTTTTAAGTGTTTCAGGTGTTTTAGTTGTTCAAGGTGTTTTAGTTTTTCAAGTTGTTTTTAAGTTGTTTAAGTTGTTTTAGTTGTTTTAGTTGTTTTAGTTGTTATAGTTGTTTTAGTTGTTTAAATTGTCATAGTTGTTATAGGGGTTATAGTTGTTTTATGTGTTTTAGTTTTTTTAGTTGTTTCAGTTGTTTTAGTTGTTATAGTTGTTTGTGTTGTTTAGGTTGTTTATAGTTGTTTTAGGTGTTCTAGTTGTTGTAGGTGTTTAGGTGTTTTATTTGTTATAGGTGTTTTAGTTTTTTAATGTGTTATAGTTGTTGTAGTTGTTATAGTTGTTTTAGTTATTGTAGTTGTTATAGGTGTGTTAGTTGTTCAGGGTGTTTTAGTTGTTATAGTTGTTTTAGTTGTTCTAGTTGTTATAGTTGTTTTAGTTGTTTTAGTTGTTATAGTTTTGTAGTTGTTGTAGTTGTTTTTGTTGTTTTTTAGTTGTTTTAGGCGTTTTAGTTGTTGTAGGTGTTATAGGTGTTTCAGGTGTTTTAGTTGCTCTAGTTGTTTTAGTTGTTCAGTTGTTTTAGTTGTTATAGTTGTTAGAGTTGTTTGAGTGTTTTTAGTCGTTTTAGTGGTTATAGTTGTTTTGAGCTGTTATAGTTGTTTCAGTAGGTTTAGGTGTTTTAGTTGTTGTAGTTGTTTTTGTTGTTTTAGTTGTTTTAGTTTTTAAGTTGTTTTAGTTGTTATAGGGGTTCTAGTTGTTTTAGGTGTTTTAGTTGTTATAGTTTTTTAGCTGTTATAGTTGTTACAGTTGTTTCATGTGTTTTAGTTGTGTTAGGTGTTTAAGTTGTTTAAGGTGTTTAAGTTGTTTTAGGTGTTGTAGTTGTTTTAGGTGTTTTAGTTGTTTAGGTGTTATAGGTGTTTTAGTTGTTGAGATGTTTTAGTTGTTTTATTTGTTTTAGTTGTTTTAGTTGTTGTAGTTCTTTTAGTTGTTCTAGTTGTTCTAGTTGTTTTAGTTGTTTTAGTTGTTTCAGTTTTTTTAGTTGTTGTAGTTGTTTCAGTTGTTTTAGTCGTTATAGGTGTTATAGTTGTTTCAGGTGTTGTGGTTGTTTTAGTTGTTATAGTTGTTCTAGTTGTTTTAGTTGTTCTAGTTTTTTAGGTGTTTTAGTTGTTTAAGGTGTTTTAAATGTTATAGTTGTTTAGTTGTTATAGTTAATTTAGGTGTTTTTGTTGTTTTAAGTGTTTTAGTTGTTGTAGGTGTTTTAGTTGTTTTATGTGTTTTAGTTGTTTAGTCGTTTTAGTTGTTATAGGTGTTATAGTTGTTTTTTGTTGTTATAGTTGTTTTATGTGTTATAGTTGTTTTAGTTGTTATGGGTGTTTTAGTTGTTTTAGGTAATTTAGTTGTTTGGTTGTTATAGTTGTTTTAGTTGTTTTAGATGTTATAGGTGTTGAAGGTGTTTCGTGTGTTGTAGGTTTCCTAGTGGTTTTAGGTGTTTTAGTTGTAGCAGGTGTTTTAGGTGTTTTAGTTGTTCTAGGTGTTTTAGTTGTTAAGGTGTTTTAGTTGTTATAGGTGTTTTAGTTGTTTTATTTGTTTAGTAGTTTTAGTTGTTTTAGTTCTTTTAGTTGTTATAGTTTATTTTAGTTGTTTTATGTGTTGTAGTTGTTTCAGGTGTTTCAGGTGTTATAGGTGTTTCGGTTGTTTGTAGTTGTTCTAGATGTTACAGTTGTGGCAGGTGTTTCAGTTGTTTAGGTGTTTTAGTTGTTATAGGTGTTTTAGTTGTTTAGGTGTTATAGGTGTTTTAGTGGTTGAGATGTTTTAGTTGTTTTAGTTGTTTTAGTTGTTCTAGTTGTTTAAAATGTTTTAGTTGTTGTAGGTGTTCTAGTTGTCTTAGATGTTTTAGTTGTTATAGTTGTTTTAGTTGTTATAGTTGTTTTCGTGGTTTTAGGTGTTTCAGTTGTAATAGTTGTTTTAGTTGTTATAGTTGTTTTCGTGGTTTTAGGTGTTTTAGTTGTTATAGTTGTTATAGTTGTTTAAGGTATTTTAGTTGTAGTTGTTTTAGTTGTTATAGTTTTTATAGGGGGTTGCAGTTGTTTTATGTGTTTTAGTTGTTGTAGTTGTTTTAGTTGTTTTAGTTGTTCTAGTTGTTCTAGTTGTTTAAGTTGTTATAGTTGTTTTAGTTGTTTGAGTTGTTTGAGTTGCTCTAGTTGTTTATGGTTGTTTTGGGTGTTTTAGTTGTTGTAGGTGTTTATGTGTTCTATGTGTTATAGTTGTTTCAGTTGTTTTAGGTGTTATAGTTGTTGTAGTTGTTTTAGATGTTTTCGTTGTTTTAGTTAATATAGGTGTGTTAGTTGTCAAAGGTGTTTAGTTGTTATAGTTGTTTTAGTTGTTATAGTTAATTTAGGTGTTTTTGTTGCTCTAAGTGTTTTAGTTGTTGTAGGTGTTTTAGTTGTTTTATGTGTTTTAGTTGTTTAGTCGTTTTAGTTGTTATCGGTGTTATAGTTGTTTCTGTTGTTATAGTTGTTTTATGTGTTATAGTTGTTTAAGTTGTTATGGGTGTTTTAGTAGTTTTAGGTAATTTAGTTGTTTGGTTGTTATAGTTGTTTTAGTTGTTTTAGTTGTTATAGGTGTTGAAGGTTTTCCGTGTGTTGAAGGTTTTTTAGTGAATTTAGGTGTTTTAGTTGTTGCAGGTGTTTTAGTTGTTCAAGGTGTTTTAGTTGTTAAGGTGTTTTAGTTGTTTAAGGTGTTTTAGGTGTTTTAGTTGTTTTATTTGTTTAGTTGTTTTAGTCGTTATAGTTCTTTTAGTTGTTATAAATTGTTTTAGTTGTTTTATGTGTTATAGTTGTTTAGTCGTTTAGTTGTTTAAGGTGTTATAGTGGTTTTATGTTGTTTTAGTTGTTGTATGTGTTATAGTTGTTTTAGTTGTTTTAGTTGTTATAGGTGTTGAAGGTGTTTCGTGTGTTGTAGGTTTTTTAGTGGATTTAGGTGTTTTAGTTGTTGCTGGTGTTTTAGTTGTTCTGGGTTTTTTAGTTGTTAAGGTGTTTTAGTGTTTTTAGGTGTTTTATTTGTTTAGTTGATTCAGTTGTTTTAGTTCTTTTAGTTGTTATAGTTTGTTTTACTTGTTTTATGTGTTTAGTTGTTTGTGGTGTTTCAGGTGTTATAGGTGTTTTAGTTGTTTGTAGTTGTTCTAGATGTTACAAATGTTTCAGGTGTTTTAGTTGTGTTAGGTGTTTAAGTTGTTTAAGGTGTTTAAGTTGTTTTAGGTGTTGTAGTTGTTTTAGGTGTTTTAGTTGTTTAGGTTTTATAGGTGTTTTAGTTGTTGAGATGTTTTAGTTGTTTTATTTGTTTTAGTTGTTTTAGTAGTTTTAGTTGTTTTAGTTGTATTAGTTGTTAGTTGTTTTTAGGTGTTTGAGTTGTTTTGGGTGTTTTAGTTAATCTAGGTGTTTCATTTGTTGTAGGTGTTATAGTTGTTTAAGGTGTTCTAGTTATTTTAGGTGTTATAGTTGTTAGAGTTGTTTTAGGTGTTTAGTTGTTGTAGTTGTTTTAGATGTTATAGTTGTTTTAGTTTTTTTAGTTGTTAAGGAGTTGTAGTTGTTTTAGGTGTTATATGTGTTATAGGTGTTATAGTTGTTTTAGTTGTTTTAGTTGTTCTAGTTGTTTTAGTTGTTTTAGTTATTCTAATTGTTTTAGTTGTTTTAGTTGTTTAGGTGTTTTAGTTGTTTTAGTGGTTTTAGTTTTTTAGTTGTTTTAGTTGTTATAGTTGTTTTAGTTGTTATTGCTGATTTAGTTGTTTTAGTTGTTGTAGTTGTGTTAGGTGTCTTAGTTGTTTTAGTTTTTGAGTTGTTTTAGGTGTTTTAGTTGTTTTAGGTGTTATAGTTGTTTAGATGTTATAGGTGTTTTAATTGTTTTAGGTGTCTTAGTTGTTTTAGGTGTTCAAGTTGTTTAGGTGTTTTAGTTGTTACAGGTGTTTTAGTTGTTTTATTTGTTTATGTTGTTGTATGTGTTTAGTTGTTTTAGGTGTTTTAGTAGTCATAGGTGTTTTAGTTGTTATAGTTGTTATAGTTGTTATAGTTGTTATAGTTGTTTAAGTTGTTTAAGTTGTTCTAGTTGTTTCAGTTGTTTTGGTTGTTTTAGTTGTTTTAGTTGTTATAGTTGTTTAAGATGTTTGTAGTTATTTTAGGTGTTTTAGTTGTTGTAGGTGTTATAGGTGTTTTAGGTGTTTTAGTTGTTCTAGTTGTTTAGTTGTTTTTAGTTGTTGCAGTTGTTTTAGTTGTTATAGTGGTTTTAGTTGTTTTAGCTGTTTTAGTTGTTTCAGTTGGTTTAGGTGTTTCAGTTGTTGTAGTTGTTTTAGTTGTTTTAGTTGTTTAGTTGTTTAAGTTGTTTTAGTTGTTTTATGTGATCTAGTTGTTTTAGGTGTTCTAGTTGTTATAGTTGTTTAGTTGTAATAGTTGTTTTAGGTGTTTTGGTTGTTTTAGTGGTTTTAGTTGATGTAGTTGTTTTTGTTGTTTAAGGTGCTTTAGTTGTTTTAGTTGTTATAGTTGTCTTAGTTGTTTTAGGTGTTTTAGTTGTTTAAGTGTTTAGTTGTTGTAGGTGTTTCAGTTGTTTTTGAGTGTTTTAGATGTTTTAGTTGTTTTCGATGTAGTAGTTGTCCTAGTTGTTATAGTTGGTTTTAGTTGTTTTATTTGTTTTAGTTGTAATAGTGGGTACAGGTGTTTTAGTTGCTTTAGTTGTTTGAGTTGTTTTTTAGGTGTTTTAGTTGTTTTAGGTGTTTTAGTTGTTGTAGTTGTTTCAGATGTTGTAGTTGTTTTAATTGTAGGTGTTTGAGTTGTTTATAGTTGTTTTACTTGTTTATGTGTTCTAGTTGTTTAAATGTTTTAGTTGTATTGGGTGTTTTATGTGTTCCAGTTGCTTCAGGTGATTTAGTTGTTCTAGGTGTTATAGTTGTTCTAGTTGTTTTAGTTGTTTTAGTTGTTTCAGTTGTTATAGTTGTTATAGTTGTTATAGTTGTTCGAGTGGTTTTAGTTGTTTTTAGTTGTTTTTGGTGTTATAGTTGTTGTAGATGTTCAGGTGTTTTATGTGTTTTAGGTGTTTTAGTTGTTCAGTTGTTATAGTTGTTATAGTTGTTTTGGTTGTTTTAGTTTTTTAAAGTTGTTTTATGTGATTTAGTTGTTATAGTTGTTTAATTGGTTTGTTTGTTCTAGTTGTTTTAGTTGTTTAAGTTGTTCTAGTTGTTTTATGTGTTGTAGTTGTTCTAGTTGTTTTAGTTGTTTTAGTTGTTTAAAATGTTTAAGTTGTTTTAGGTGTTCTAATTGTTGTAGGTGTTTTAGTTGTTATTGTTGTTTTAGTTGTTATAGTTGTCTTAGTTATTATACTTGTTTTCGTGGTTTTAGGTGTTTTAGTTGTTATCGTTGCTATAGTTGTTTAAGGTATTTTAGTTGTAGTTGTTTTAGTTGTTTTAGTTGTTCTAGTTTTTATAGGGGGTTGCAGTTGTTTCATGTGTTTTAGTTGTTATAGTTGTTGTAGTTGTTTTAGTTGTTTTAGTTGTTTAAGTTGTTTTAGTTGTTATAGTTGTTTGAGTTGTTTGAGTTCTTTTAGTTGTTTATGGTTGTTTTAAGTGTTTTAGTTGTTGTAGGTGTTTATGTGTTTTATGTGTTATAGTTGTTTCAGTTGTTTTAGGTGTTATAGTTGTTGTAGTTGTTTTAGTTGTTGTAGTTGTTTTAGTTGTTTTATTTGTTTTAGTTGTTCTAGGTGTTTTAGTTGTTATAGTTGTT
>SDVV010020211.1:0-13365 GCA_016164225.1 Gammarus roeselii
GTGACCCGGGGAATGGGGGGTGCTCGTAGGACCCGCGGGACTCGGGGGACCCGGAGGTTTCGGGAACCCTGGTACTTGGAAAACCAGGAGGATTTGTGGAGACCCATTTGGACCCTTTTGAGGCCCTTTGGGATACCTTTGAGACCCTTTAGGACCCCCTTGAGAAACTTTGGGACCCTATTGAGGCCCCTCTGAATCTTGGGACCCCTGCCTCTCCCTCCCGACGCTGTAAAACCCATACGAAGAAAAATGTATGCATGTGAAATAGTTCAGTAGAACAATTAGCCATTACAGTCCGCGGATTATTGGCACAGAGGGCGAGGGTCACGTCGAGGCCGGTCGAGGTGCGTCAGAATCAGTCTAATCATGTTGAGGCGAGTCGAGTTGGTCGCGACGAGCCGAGACTTGTCGAAATGATTCGAGACAAGCCGAGATGAGCTGTGACGAGGTGACCCGGGGACTTGGGTTACCCTCCGGGATTCACCCGGCTCTTTTGGGACCCGAAATACCTCTGCCGTCCCACTCGCATGTTATTACAGTCTACATGATTACTAGCGCAGAGGGGGAGAGTCACGTCGAGGCCGGTCGAGGTGCGTCGAGATCAGTCGAAACATGTTGAGGCGTGTCGAGTTGCGTGCGACGAGTTGAGACTGGCCAAAAGGATTCGAGACAAACCGAGATGAGCTGAGACGAGGGGTCTCGGGGGACCCGGGGAGCTCGGGAAGACCCGGTGGACTTGGGTTACCTCCGGGATTTATCGAGCTCTTTCGGAACCCAAGGGACCTCTGCCCTCCCCCCCTACCCTATCCCCTAAAACAATGAGGGCAAAATAATTAATCTGATCAGTTTTTCCGCCCATGACGAACCTGCTCTAACTTTCTTCTTCACGGTCCACAATTTTGCCATGTATAGTAATGCTAATGTATTTGTGCGGGAGTTCCTGTTTGTGATTTTGTGAATGTTCTTTTTCAGTCTGTGCTCGCTTGCGCGTGCACGGACCATATATTGTTTCTGGGATTGACCTGGACTGCGTAGCTATAAGCCTTGTGACGCGTTGCGGTTGGAGTTGATCTAATCCGTAAAAGCATAGTCCTTGTACCAATTTCGACGATAATAGCTATGCTCACTGGCGCGCGTGCATATTACTCTTGGAGTTCTAAGTGGTTGGAGGCTGGGATTCATTTCATCTGAGTCCTTATCTTACCTGAATTAATAAATTGTACCTCTACTAAACTACACTGCGTAGCTGTAAACATTGTGTTGCGTTGCTGTCGGAGCTGACTTTGTCCGTGTAGCCGTAAACCTTGTACCAGTCTCAACGATGATACCTATGCATACTAGCATGCGTGCATATTACTCTTGAAGTTCTAAATGATTGGAGACGAGGATTCATTTCGTCTGAGTCTTACCTGAATAAATGAAGTGTACTATAATCGGTCGTGTTGCGTTGCTGTCGTAGCTGACTTTGTCCGAGTAGCCGCAAGCCCTGTTCCAGTCTCGACGATGCTACCTGTGCGCACTAGCGTGCGTGCATATTACTCTTGAAGTCCTAAACGATTGGGAGCGGAGATCCGTTTCGTCGAAGCGTTTTTCTTGTGCGCACCAGCGTGCATCTGACATTGCTAAAATGTGCAACTTTTTCTAACTTAAACAGCGTTTTTTTTTTCTCGCAGGCTGAGGCGAGCGAGCCTACTGGAATCCATGATCATCGAGCGCTACGAGGGAGCCTATTATGACTCGCGTTGAGGCTCTGGTGGAAATGAGGATCAAATCGGAAGTAGTCTATTACAGTCCGCAGATTACTGGCACAGAGGGAGAGAGCCGCGTTGAGACTGGTCAAGGCGCGTTGAGATCAGTCGAAAAACGTTGAGGCGAGTCGAGTTGGGTGCGACGAGTAAGGCCGGCCGAAATAATTCGAGACGCGCCGAGACGAGCTGAGACGAGGGAACTCGAGGGACTCGTAAAGCTCGGAGGACCCGGGGGACTTGGGTTACCCTCCGGCAGTCATTGGGCTCGTGTGAGACTCTTGAACCAATTTCGATGATACTATCTGTGCGCACTGGCGTGCGTACATATTACTCTTGAGGTTCTGAGGGGCTCGAGGCGGGGTTTGTTTCATCGGAGTCCTTGTCTTACCTGAATATTTTTTTTAACTGTAACTGAACTAAGCCGCGTAGCTGTGAACATTGAGTTGCGTTGCTGTCGGAGCTTACTTTGTTCGTGTAGCCGTAAGCCTGTACGCACTGGCGTGCATACATATTACTCCTGAATTTTTAAATGATTGAAAGCGAAGAGCCATTCCGGCTAAACGTTTTTCTTGTGCGCACCAGCGTGCGTCTGACACGACGGAAATTTTCAAAATGTGCTACTGGAATCAATGATCGTCAAGCCCTACAGGGGAGCCTGTTATGACTCACATTGAGGCTCAGGTGGAAATGAGACCTAAATCAAATCAAATCAAAAGCCTTGAAATTCGGCGCCGATATGGACACCGGCATGACCTTGTATAAAACAATTATACGCTCACGCATTGACTATGGGGTTTTTGTTTATTGTCCATCAGTCAAAACCTCTCTCGAACCCCTGGATAGCGCTTTTGTATCAGTGCCGATTGCTAACTGTTGCTGCAGAGAACTCCCCTAGATAGCACAGATTGGTCCCCGGTTTCTCCTGGGTCCTTAAAGCGCACGTATGTTTCGAAATCAAAAAGGTCGTGTAACTTTAAAATTAGAGTCGGTATAACCGGTCAAGAGGCCATCATGAGTGAGTCCCTTGGCTTCTGGCGTAAGCCAGGAGCCGATGGGGAAAGGAAGAAATCCCAATTGAGAGGGGCCAACATTCCCTCCGGTGTGACGAAGACCAAGATCCCAACGGCCAAGAGCGTCAGCCTCTTCAAGAAGACCAGTAGCACTTCAAGCGAGGAGAGTCATGTCAAAGCGATATTTCTTCATAAGCACAAACTCGTGAAAGATCGACAAACCAAAGAACTCGCAGCCTACGCAAGTGCTTCTACCTCCACATCCAATGGCAACCTTGACGACCCTCTACCCCACAAAGCCCCAACTGAGCTCCGAGGGCTGCAAGGAAGAAACAGTACTCGCCGTTTACTGAACACAACCTGTTCAACAACGGGCCCAACTTTCCCGAACACCTAAAAATCACATTTGACGCTAAGGACAGACCGGATATCTGTCTTTACACTCTACGAGAAGAACTGAGCTCCATTACTGGCCGTCCAGCCCTAGACGTTTGTATACACCCTGGGCTGAACACCATCTAAGAACCCCCTAGATGGCACAGGTTGGTTCCTAAATTGTTTGTTTTGCTTGCAAAGTGTTCATTTAACGTTAACGTTAGAAGCGGTAAAGCCGATCAGGAGGCCTTCAAGAGTGAGCCCCCTGGCCCCTGGCATGAACCTGGGGGCCGATGGGGGGCAGGAAGAAACCCCGTTTATTAGAGGATAGCATCCCCTCTGGAGTGACGAAGACCATGGTTCCAACAGCCGAGAACGTCAGCCTCTCCAAGGCGACCAGCGCCACTTCAGCCGAGGACAACCGAACCAACAACCGCATCGATGAGTTAATAAGAAACAATAATTAAACTTTGAATTTGTTAAACCAAGGGACCGGCCTCTCCGACCCCAGGAAGCTGAAGACTTTACCGCAGGACCTAGGACAATCGACGACCGTCTAACGGGACTCAAGTGTCATGTCAAAGTAATATTTCTCCAAGTCCAAGAACGCGTGAAAAAACGACTAACCAATGAACCCGTGACCCACACAAGCGCCTTTACCTCCACATCCGATGACAACCTCGACGACTCTTTACCTCTCAAAATACCTTACCAAGCCCCGAGGGCGCAAAGAAGAAGCAGTACTCGCTGTTTACCGAACACAACCTGTTCAACAACGGTCCCAACTTTCCCGAACATTTTAAAATCATATTCGACGCCAAGGATAGACCGGATATTTGTCCTTACACTCTACGAGAAAAACTGGGCTCCATCGCTGGCCGTCCAGTCCTAAGCATCCCTGCCAGCGGCAATGAAGGATTCACCATTAGAGTGGATACAAAATTTCAAAGTGACATTATGCTCTCCAAGACCAGATTATGCCAGAAGCCATGCGCAATCATTCGACACCCGAAAGAAATCGAATTTGTTCCCGTACCGATTACTAACTGCACCGGTTGGTCTCTAGTTTGTGCAGGTACCTTGAATCGCACGTTTGTTTTTGCTTGCAAAGTGTCCAATTAACATTAGAAGCGGTAAAGCCGGTCAAGAGGCCTCTAAGAGTGAGCCCCCAGGCCCCTGGCGTGAACCAGGAAGGAAGAAACCCCATTTGGGAGGGACCAGCATCCCCTCCGGAGTGATGAAGACCAAGATTCCAACAGCCAAGAACGTCAGCATCTCAAAGACGACCAGTGCCACCTTGGCCGAGGATGAACGAAGAAATGACCGCATCGAGGAGTTGTCAAATAAAATTCAGGAAATTATGAACTTGGTAAGCCCAGCGACCGGCCTTCTGTGAGCAGGAAGCTGAAGACGCCACCATAGGACCTAGCCTAATCAACAACCGTCTAACAAGAATAGAGTGTCATGTCGAAGCTATATTCCTTCGACAAAAAACCTGCAACGTACTGAACCGTCTCTACCACCACATCCGATGACTACCGCGATTACTCTCCACCCCAAAAAAAATCCAACCTAACTCCGAGGGCTACAAGGAAGAAGCAGTACTCGCCATTTACTGAACACAATTTGTTTAACAACGGCCATTTTTTCCCATACACCTGAAGATAATGTTTAACGCCAACGATAGACCAGACATTTGTCCATACACTCTGCGAAAAGAGCTGGGCTTCTGCATTGGCCGTCCAGTGTTAAGCATCACCACCAGCGGTGACGAAAGCTTCGCCGTCAGAGTAGATACGAAACTTCACAGTGACACAATTCTCTCCAGGACTAGACTATGCGGGAAGTCATGCACAATCGTACCACACCCGACTTTCATTACAAGTTCAGGTTTGATTTACGTTGAAGATATCCCGAAGAAGGAAATACATAGGAGAGTATATCACTTTACTCGTTCAATACGAGGACTGCGTGGTCGAAGCAAAAATCGCAGAAAAAATCAAACCAAGAAGAGACACCACCACAGCACTGGTACTGAAATTCAACTGCCCTACCACACCCAAATACATAGACATCCTCTTCTGCGCCACCAAAATCAATATCACACCATTTGAGAGTCGTCCGATGCTATGTTATAAATATCAGAAATATGGACACACGAGCGGGAACTGTAACGGTAAGCAAAGATGTTCATACTGCTCCCGCGACTATCATGATAAACGGGCAGATCCCCAGTCGTGTCAATCTAAAGAACCTCACTGCTTCTACTGTGAAGCAAATAGCCACCCCACTGGGCACAGAAATTGCCCTCGGGACGAGATGGAGAGGAAAATCCTCTAATTCCAGACAGTCCACGGGATCGGGCGACTAGAGGCTGCGGCCTCGATGCACTCCTCCCAGAATGACTCTCCTACCCAAGAGAAGAGACCGGCACCATTCCCCACTCACTCCCTCATAACGCTTAAAGATAGCGGTGCAAGCAAAGTGGCCTCTCCAACAAATTCAGTTAAAATGATGGAATCACTCAATAAACAACTGGGAGGAAAACCGAAAGACGTCCAACGACAGGGAATGAAGTATCTGGCTCATGTCGTAAAACCTAAACAAAGTAACGCTGTACGAAATATCACCGAAATAAACTAACTCAAAGTATATTGAAATACACCCGTCCTTCAACGACACAAAACGAAATATATACCTCCAGGTACAGACCCACAACAGACCTGAGTGTGTTCTCAGAAGATCTGGCTAAGGATTACGGAGTTACTAACGTATGCCTAGCCTACTGGATCAAATCACGAAACACTAGTTCTACCGCATACCAAATTACCTTCCCAGGACTCGACGCACCGGAATTCATAGTAATCCGGGGTGAACAAGGAAGAACCAAAACCTACCGTTGCAACATGGCTTCCAATATGTAAAAAATACCTTCGAATACGGCCACGTCATCAAATACTGCCAGCCGCAGACACCCCAAAGCTGTTAGAGGTGTGCCGACGAGTACGACAGAAAAGACTGCACAGCCCGATAACCAAATTGCAACCACTGCTCATGCCTCCACGAGGCAGGCGACCGTGACTGCCAAGTATACATGGACCAGAAAGGAATAATAATCGCACAAAACGAGCGCAGAGTTACAAGGAAGCAAGCCATCCAAATCTGGATAGACGATAATCCAACTCGATTTGATTATGCCAAAGCAGTCAAATTGTCAATTCAACCAAACTCGTCCGACGATTCTCTACATCGTCAAAACTATCTCTTAACAAGACTCCAACACTCCTCCGTGGCATTAGTGCTACCCCACTAAGCCCAGCGATCGCCTCCGCACTCGAGATGAATGCTCCCTGCAATAATTCCTGCGAATCCCAGGAGGACACCGCAATGAACGCTTCCTCCGCAGTTGACCACGCAGTCAAGCTCACCACTAAAACAACGATAAGGCAAAGAGATGAAGAAGTCTCCGATGCCTAATCACCACAGAGCAAAAATATCAGTAACGACATGCAACTAACAGTTCGCCAAGATAAGAACCTAGAACTACTTCCACTTGTCTTTACCGAGCCTTCATTCTGCGATGGCCTAAGCGAGGAACTCGACGCTCCGTTTACGAGTCCGACTCTCGAACACCCCACCAGCGAGAACGACCATCGCCAGGATGGCGTCGCGCTTAAAACCTGTATCGAAAAGCTTATACTCGAGACGACAAAAACAATCTGTCACCTTACCTGTCTCAAATAGCACGCAGTCAACATAACCACCCACGCAGGGTAAAGAGACTAGCACCGCAAAAGAGCGCTCTCGTTCAAGAAACAAACACTAAGAGCACAAACCCTCATCCTCCCACAAGAGCACTCGCAACTGCAACCGCAGCAATCTCAGTAGACCACCTTCTAACAAAGGCGGACACTCCTGTGAACACTCTCGACCCATAGGAACCCATGGACAAACTCCAAAACGCGAACACCACGAAAGCTCCAGCAAATCACACGACCACTCTAGATCATCAAGGTCTGAGTGTGAACAGCCTCCAAAATGAACACCAAACTACTTCTGGGGAACTGCCAGGGACTCAGAAACGAGAAAAACTAATTACTATCCTTAATCGCCACCCATAAACCTTTGGTGATAGGCCTCCAAGAGATCAAACTCCGGGAGACCGCCACCTTCAGAATCCCCCAATATACCACACACCGCAGCGAAAGCCACACCAACGCGACTGTTCAAGGCGGAGTGGCACTTATGATCCACCAAAGCGTACCTCACCTCCCTCATCCCCTGAACACAGAATTCCAAGCTATCGCCAAACAGATATGAGTCTCAATACCAAAAACAGTGGTATCCATCTACTCTTCACGAAGCCATGACCTCTCGGAAGCGTTAATGACTGAATTGCTACACCAACTGCCCTCGCCAATACTCCACCTTTGAAACTTCTACAGCTACCATGAAACATGGGGATGCGTGAGAACTGACCCCAGGGGAGTGATGATGGCTAACACCATAAACACTCACAACCTAGTCCTTCTCAACGACGTACAACCCATCCGAATCACCCCCTAGGTGAAACTGCCATCGACTTATCCATATGCTCCCCCACTCTAGCACCCCAACTCGTTTGGGGAGTTCTGCCTTCAACACACGACAGCGACCATAATCCAGTCATCATATCACTCCTCATCAACCAACCAAGAAGCCCTGCTCCACAAGAACTTCGATTCAACTACCGGAAAGCCAGCTGAGAGGAATACGATATGGATGGCATCCCCGAAAACATTTCGGAATGCGTTCTCGTTGTCCAACTATACGAAAAATGTCAAGCTGCAGCTAAGGCAAGCATTCACCAAAATATGTACCTTCAACCTTTGCGAAACCATGGTGGTACCGAGAGGTGCAAGAAGCAAGAGATAAGCGTGCTGTATATCGAAAACTTTGAGTGAAGAAGAAACGATAAAGCTGGGCTCGGCTAGTCAACACAATTAAACGAAACACCTCAGGCGTGGGAAAAAAAATCCGACGTATCTAGGGAAAACCCGAGCGATCTATCCACATTCTTTCAGATGAAGGCAGAATTTATTCTTCCCACGCGGATATCACAAACAAACTAGCTCAGACTTTTAGCCAGATATCGCAATCAACAAACTACACGGCTGCGTTCCAACGGGAAAAGGACTTGCGAGAAAGTGAACACCTTGACTTTACTTCTGGAAACGAAGAGGCCTACAACAAACCCTTCTCCCTCCACGAACTACAGTGCACTATAAACCATACACGTGAAACTTCACCCGGGCCGGACCGTGTGCACATCAACATGATCAAGAACCTCCCTGATGACGCCCGTGAGCACTTACTATAAGTGTTCAACACAACATATTCAAACTAAATTTTCCCTGATCAATGGCGGGAATCTGTAATTATCCTAATGCCCAAACCTGGGAAATTCCACGGTGACCCACGTAACTACCGCCCCATCGCCCTTACTAACGTCCTCTGTAAGACTATGGAAAGAATGACTAACTCACGTCATGTAGACAACCTTGAGATGCACGCAGGCCTCAACAACATCCAGTGCGACGGCCGCAAGCGCCGCTCCACGACGGACCACATTGTACGACTGGAATCTGACATTAGACGGGCTTTTGTCCGAGGGGAACATGTGGTTTTCATTATATTCGACGTTGAAAAACCATACGACGCTACTTGGAATTACGGAATCATAAAGGATCTCCCCCGCAAAGGCCTGAAAGGAGACCTACCAAGTTTTATGCATAAATTTCTGCAAAATCGTACCTTCAGGGTCAAGGTTGGCGACACCCTGTCACCATCGTATCCTCAAGAAATGGGAGTCCCCCAGGGAAGCGTCCTTAGCATGACTCTTTTTATCCTCAAAATAGACCAGCTAGCCGACTCCTCCTATCACTAAACGTGAACGATCTACAAATAAGCTACAAGCACACAAGCCTTCAAACGATTCAACATGAACTCCAGATAGGTCTAAACCTAGTCGGAAACTGGGCGTCCTTAAACGGATTTGGATTCTCACCTTCTAAAACTAAAAGCATGCACTTTACCCTTGTACCCAGCTTACACCTAAAACCAGATCTAATGTTGCATAACATACCTTCAGTATACGAAGAATCTATTAAGTTCTTAAACCTGGTGTGGGTCCCTAAACTCACAGGCGACCTCACATTACAGCCCTGGTGACTCGCTGCAAACGTTCAACCGGACTTGTCCTCTCCGTAACATCCCTGAAATTCGGTGCCAATATGGACACCGGCAAGACGTTATTCAGAACAATAATACGCTCATGCATTGAATGTGGAGCCGTTGTTTACGGTACAGCAGCCAAAACCACCCTTGAACCCCTCTCCATCATCGTAAACAACGCTCTGCGTATCACAACCGGTGCTTTCCGTTCCACTCGCATCGAATCCCTGAACGTGCTTGCTGACGAGCTTCCTCTTCCGCTCCGGAGAGACAAACTCTCGCTACAATACTATTTTAAAACCACGAGCTCTATCAATAGACCAGCACTCAGCGACGTCACCAACATTCTCGATAAACGACTCTTTGCGGCTAATAGGAATATATTCCCATATGTTTCCCAAGGCGTGGAGAACTTAGACCTCGCTGAACATCAATCGCAAGGCAATCAGGCCTTTATTCTCCTACCGAATTCTTCAAATCAACACACCAACGTGGATGATCAGTCCACCGCTGGTCAACCTAGATCTGCAAGTGTACCCTAAAGCAACAACTTTAGCCAACACGTACCACCGAGAATTCTCACGACTGCTTTATGAACAAAACTCTTAGTACCGTCACATATACACTGACGGTTCCAAAATATCGGACGGAGTAGGCGCTGCCGCCGTGTGCAACGGGACCTCACAGTTCGGTAACCCTACCCCAAGAGGCCTCTGTATTCTCTGCAGAGCTGCCTGCACTCGAACTGGCATCTCCCTAACAAAAATTGACCGCCTACCAAAATATGTTGTATTTTCAGACAGTCTGAGTGTTCTCACCCAGCTGAAAACTCTGAACTATGATCACCCTGCCCCTCGAAAAATGCAGCACGACCTATTCACGCTTTCCGTGACGGGTCAAGCGGTCAAGTTCTGCTGGATCCCTAGACACGTTGGGATAAGAGGAAAAGAACGAGCAGACTCTCTCGCTAAGCTGGTGTCTACCCAGCAGGAACAATTTATCTCCATACATTACCGAGATTGGTCCCCAGTCATCAACTTGCGTATAACATCACGATGGAACGACTCTTGGCAGCAGAGTGGACAAAATATGTTTGCAGTCAAACCCTCAGTAGGAGTATGGGACACAAGTTTTCTAATAGAAGAGAACAAGTGTTCATCAACCGCTTGTGCACGGGACACACGTGGATAACCCACTATCACTTAATGGACGTAGACATGTGACCGGACGCACCACCATGGCCCCTGTGGCCACCAAGTGGCAATCAGTGTGAAACACTTACTTATGGATTGCAATACACTCGCAGCAGCCCGCAGCAGCCCGACGCACCCTACAACGCCTGCTCACAGAAATAATTTACAAGAAAAAAAGTAATATATTTCGAGAAACATACCGGACTATATGAATCAGTTTAAGTCCTCTCCGTTTATGAACGTACTACCCTGCTGGAGATCAAATTTAAACTCACGCTTGAGGGTGCACACCGGAACTGATTGACCTTCGTGCCCTACAGGGGAGGCTTAATTAACTCCGCGTTGAGGCTCCGGTGGAACACAGAAGCGGCTGCGACTACTCAGCATCCTACCTCTGCCAGTGCCAACCTGACATTAAAAATCAATGGTTCATTTTTCAACACTACTGTTGATAAAACAAAGTGCAATTCTAGACTCTAGAAACAATACAATACTATTCCGATTACTTCTTTGGCGGTAATTTGGTCATATTCGAAATTACTTAATGACTCAGACTTCAGAGCGTTTACCACTGGCCATGAGAAGTCCTGCAAGTTGTTTTACATCACAACGCGCCCTACGGGGGAGCCTATTATGACTCACGTTGAGGCTCCGGTGGAAATAAGGCTCAAATCAATTTACATCCTAACACACACACGATCAGATCTCAGTTGACGGTGATATCCTGTAATTCTGTTCATCTTGAACCGTAACAGAAAAAGAAAAAAATGATCTTAACCTCTTATAAAAAACACTATTTACCTTCAATCAAACCTGAAATACAAATTGTATAGTTGTAAAACAGCCTCATATTCAGAGTCAAGGTTTTGGCCGCCACTGTTCCATAATAAACTGGTAAAATGTAACGACAATTGATGCCAACTGATCTTCTCTGCTGCTAGAACATAACTGCAAAAACGCAACAGCAGAAAATACCCCCATTATCGGAAACGAACACTTCGATTGTCTTTCAGTACATCACGTAGGCTCTAACACAAGCTCACACGACTTAACAAGGATCGCAGGGCATCCCAATAAGTTTGCTGCTCCGATTTGGCTTTCTCTAGCACTTGTTAGGTACGAGTTCTCGCGAGACTCGTGGGCCAAACATGTATCTTCCGATCACAGTTTCGTGTGAATATACAGTTGGCGAGTAATATGCGAGACCGAAATTCCAAACATTCCTGACACTCCTGCATTCATTATGATACCCTTTTAAGGTGACCATTGTTCATTGTTATTCTTTGATAAACTAAACTAACAGGAAGCTGCCTATTTAATTGCTTGGAGCACGCGCATATGGTATTTTACAAGCAGGTTTTCGTGCTTCTGGATTTTTTTATCATATAATTTGAAAGAATGGCAGTAATTTTATCTACGGTATACAGACGAAGACCATTCCTCTTCTACATATACAGTAGAAAGCCATGCCTCCTTCATCTACAGGAGAAGGCCATGCCTCCTTCATCTACAGGAGAAGGCCATGCCTCCTTTATTTACAGGCAAAGGCCATACCTTTTCATCTACAGGCCTCATCCTAGCATGAACATCGGCTCTCACCTGGCCAACAAGGGCTTAGAAAAATGTTATCTACGTATTTATTATTTAGGATAGATTCTTTTGAATCCGCTCATTGATTATGTCAGACCAAGTTTGGATGTTGGAGTCCTTCACATGATCGGCCCCCTTTCATGCTGAAAGACAATATTTCCTAATTTATTTTTTCGGTGAAAGTTCCATTCTGGGGGATCATAGACTCGTGTGTTCAGCATTGTTGTCACCAATGACCGCACAAGCACGCACTGCCCTTCCGTCATATGATCAAACACAGACAACTGAGAATCAAGGCCAAATCCGGCATGAATGACTTATAATGCGGTGAATAGGTTATGACTTCAAAGGTGCAGAGCATTCTGCGTAGAGCAGATACTCCGTGGAAGGTCGTCACAGTCAATGCCTTCAGGAGGATAGACTAATGTTTGTTCACTGAACTTAAGCTTTATCGAGATAGTTTGGTAGCGACGATTTCGTATCATACTCATCGCGTCATACTGGCGGTCAGGCCAGATTTAGCAATAAATCCACCCTGCGACTTCTTATTTAACCATAATACCGGTGACTAGAGCTTGTTCGGTATTCTGCTGTAACTGTGCCCGTAAGACAAATGTCAATGATAATGCCACAAATGGTGTGAAATGCTTCCAGCATTTGCAAACTGACCTAGGATGCGCAGTGCCACGAAGTTGGTCCAAATTGGGCAACGGATGATGAAGAATTTAAATGACAGAAAATAATTTCTGTGCGTTGACTTGCAAATTTAGACCAAATTTGAGAAGCTGCGCCTGCGTGAGTCAGGCCTATAGCATAACGTCGCATGAGGCGATCACATGACTGATGAAACTCGACCTTGCGCAGGTCGAGTTTTATCAGTCATGTGATCGCCTTATGTAACGCCTCATTCGAGGCCCGACTCACGCAGGCGCAACCTCTCAAATTTGGTCTAAATTTGCAAGTCAACGCACAGAAATTATATCTAACATTTACATTATTCTTCAGCCGTTGGCCAATTTGGACTAACTTCGTGGCACTGCACATGCTAGGTCAGTTTGCAAATGCTGGAAGCATTTCACACCATTTGTGGCATTATCAGTGAAATTAATCTTGAACCTAGTTTTGCGCCGACCACCGAAAATTAGTAGTAACCGATACATTAATTATACATACAAATCGATGTACACACAAACACATACACACACACCCTCACACAAACACACACACACACACACA
>SDVV010020212.1:0-13364 GCA_016164225.1 Gammarus roeselii
TGGTGTGTGACTAGTGGCTAGCGGTGAAGCGTGTAACGAGTGGTGAACAACAATATAACGAGTTGCCTCTGATCTAGTGTGTGGATAGTGGCTACCGATGAAGCGTGTAACGAGTAGTGAACAACAATGAGACGAGCGGACCCTGATCTAGTGTGTGACTAGTGGCTAGGAATGAAGCGTGTAACGAGTAGTGAACAACAATGTGACGAGTGGCCATTGATCCAGTGTGTGACTAAAGGCTAGCGATGAAACGTGTGGCAAGTGGGAACCACAATGTGACGAGTGGCCCCTGATCTAGTGTGTGACTAGTGACTAACGATGAAGCTTGTGACGAGTAGCGGACAACAATGTGACGAGTGGCCCCTGATCTAGTGTGTGACTTGTAGCTTGCGATGACTCGTGTAACGGGTTGTGAACAACAATGTGTCGAGTGGCCCATAATCTAGTGCGCGACTATTGACTAGAGATGAAGCATGAAATGAGCATTGAACAACCATTTGACGAGTGGCCCCTGATCCAGTGTGTGACTAGTGGCTAGCGATGAAGCGTGTGACGAGTAGTGAACATCAATGTGATGAGTGGCCTTTGATCTAGTGTGTATCTATTGCCTAGCGATGGAGCGTGTGACGAGTAGTGCACAACAATTTGACGAGTGATCCCTGATCTGGTGTGTGATTAGAATCTAGCGATGAAGGGTGTGACGAGTAGTGAACATCAATGTGACGAGTGGCCCTTGAACTAGTGAGTGACTAGTGGCTTGCGATGAAGCGTGTGACGAGTAGTGAACAACAATGTGAAAAGTGGCACCTGATCTAGTGTAATACTAGTGACCACCGATGAAGCGTTCGTCGAGTAGTGAACAACAATGTGACGAGTTGCCCCTGACCTAGTGTGTGACCATTGACTTGCAATGAAGCGTGTGACGAGTAGTGAACAGCAATGTGATGAGTGGCCCCTGATCTAGTGCGTGACTAGTGACTAGCGATGAAGTCTGTGACGATTAGTGAACAACCATGTGATGAGTGGTCCCTGATCTAGTGCGCGACTAGTGACTCGCGATGAAGTGTGTGACGAGTAGTGAACCACCATGTGATTAGTGGTCCCTGATATAGTGTGTGACTAGTGTCTAGCGATTAAGCGTGTGACGAGTAGTGAACAACAATGTGACGAGTGGCCCATGATCTAGTGTGTTACTAGTGACTAGAGATGAACGTGAAACGATTGGTGAGCAACCATGTGACGAGTGGCCCCTGATCCAGTGTGTGACTAGTGGCTAGCGATGAAGCGAGTGACGAGTAGTGAACAACAATGTGACGAGTGACTCCTGATCTAGTGTGTGACTTGTGACTAGCGATGAAGTCTGTGACGATTACTGAACAACCATGTGATGAGTGGTCCCTGATCTAGTGTGTGAGTAGTATGTAGCTAGCAATGAAGCGTGTGACGAGCCGTGAACAACAATGTGATGAGTGTCCCTTGATCTATTGTGTGACTATTGCCTAACGATGAAGCGTGTGACGAGTAGTGAACAACAATGTGATGAATGACTCCTGATCTGGTGGGATTAGTGGCTAGCAATGAAGGGTGTGACGAGTAGTGAACGACAATGTGACGAGTAGCCCTTATTCAGGTGTGTGACTAGTGGCTAGCGATATAATGTGTGACGAGTATTGAACATCAATGCAATGTGGCAAGGGGACACTGATCTAGTGTGTGACCAGTGGCCAAAGATAAAACGTGTGACGAGTAGTGAACAACAATGTGACAAGTGGTCATTGATCTAGTGAGAGACTAGTTGCTAGCGATAAAGCGTGTAACGAGAAGTAAGCAACCGTGTGATGAGTGGTCATTGATCTAGCGCGTGACTAGTGGTTAGCGATGAAGTGTGTGACGAGTAGTGAACGACAATGTGTGGATTGGCCCCTGATCTAGTGTGTGACTAGTGACTAACAATGAAGCTTGGGACGAAAAGTAATACACAATGTGACATGGGCCCCTGATCAAGTGAGTGACTAGTGGTTAGCAATGAAGCATGTAACGAGTAGTGAACATCAATGTGACGAAGGACCCCTGATTTAGGGTGTGACTAGTGGCAAGGCATGAAGCGTGTAACGAGTGGTGAACAACAATGTGACGAGTGGCCCATGATCTAGTGTGTTACTAATGACTAGAGATGAAGCATGAAATGAGCATTGAACAACCATTTGACGAGTGGCCCCTGCTCCAGTGTGTGACTAGTGGCTAGCGATGAAGCGTGTGACGAGTAGTGAACAATAATGTGACGAGTGGCTCCTGATCTAGTGTGTGACTAATAGCTTGCGATGACGCGTGTAACGATTGGTGAACAACAATGTGACGAGTGGCCCCTGATCTAGGATGTGACAAGTGGCAAGGCATGAAGCGTGTAACGAGTAGTGAAGAACAATGTGACGAGTGGCCCATAATCTAGTGCGTGACTAGTGACTAGAGATGAAGCATGAAACGAGAATTGAACAACCATTTGACGAGTGGCCCCTGATCCAGTGTGTGACTAGTGGCTAGCGATGAAGCGTGTGACGAGTAGTGAACAACAATGTGACGAGTGGCTCCTGATCTAGTGTGTGACTAATGACTAGCGATGATCAAGTAGCGAGTAGCGAACAACAATGTGAAAAGTGGCCCCTGATCTAGGGTGTGACTAGTGGCAAGGCATGAAGCGTGTAACGAGGAGTGAACAACAATGGGGGTAGTGGCCCATGATATAGTGTGCTACTAGTGACTAGAGATGAACGTGAAACGAGTAGTGAACAACAATGTGACGAGTGGCCCTGATCTAGGATGTGACTAGTGGCAAGGCATGAAGCGTGTAAAGAGTAGTGAACAACAATGTGACGAGTGGCCCATAATCTAGTGCGTGACTAGTGACTAGAGATGAAGCATGAAACGAGTATTGAACAACCATATGATGAGTGACCCCTGATCTGGTGTGTTACCAGTGGCTAGCGGTGAAGCGTGTGACGAGTAGTGAACAGCAATGTAATGAGTGGCCCCTGATCTAGTGCGTGACTAGTGACTAGCGATGAAGTCTGTGACGATTACTGAACAACCATGTGATGAGTGGTCCCTAATCTAGTGCCGACTAGTGACTCGCGATGAAGCGTGTGACGAGTAGTGAACCACCATGTGATTAGTGGCCCCTGATCCAGTGTGTGACTAGTGGCTAGCGATGAAGCGTGAGACAAGTAGTCAAAAACAACGTCACGCATGGCCCCTGATCTATCGTGTGACTAGTGGCTAGCGATGAAGTGTGTGACGAGTAGTGAGTAGTCATGTGATGAGTGGCCCCTGATCTAGTGTGTGACTAGTAGCTAGCGATGAAGCGTGTGACGAGTAGTGAACAACAATGTGACGAATTGCTCCTGATCTAGTGAGTGACTAATGACTAGCGATGAAACAAGTAGCGAGTAGCGAACAAAAATGTGACGAGTGGCCCCTGATCTAGTGTGTGACTATTGGCTTGCGATGACGCGTGTGACGAAAAGAGATCAACAATGGGACGAATGACCCCTGATCCAGTGTGTGTCAAGTGACTAGCGATGAAGCGTTTGACGAGTAGCGGACAACAATATGACGAGTGGCCCCTGATCTAGTGTGTGACTAGTAGCTTGCGATGACGCGTGTAACGAGTGCTGAACAACAATGTGACGAGTGGCCCTGATCTAGGATGTGACTAGTGGCAAGGCATGAAGCGTGTAACGAGTAGTGAACAACAATGTGACGAGTGGCCCAGAATCTAGTGCGTGACTAGTGACTAGATATGAAGCATGAAACGAGTATTGAACAACCATAAGACGAGTGAGCCCTGATCTCGTGTGTGACTAGTGGCTTGGTATGAAGAGTGTAACGAGTAGTGAACAACAATGTGACGAGTGGCCATTGATCTAATGTGTGACTAAAGGCTAGCAATGAAACGTGTGGCAAGTGTGAACTACAATGTGACGAGTGGTCCCTGACCTAGTGTGTGACTAATGACTAGCGAAAAAACAAGTAGCGAGTAGCGAACAACAATGTGACGAGTGGGCCCTGATATAGGGTGTGTCTAGTGGCAAGGCATGAAGCGTGTAACGAGTAGTGAACAACAATGTGACGAGTGGCCCCTGATCCAGTGTGTGACTAGTGGCTAGCGATGAAGCGTGTCACGAGTAGTGAAAAACGACGTTCCGAGTGGCCCCTGATCTATCGTGTGACTAGTGGCTTGCGATGAAGTGTGTGATGAGTAGTGAGCAGCCATGTGATTAGTGGCCCCTGATCTTGGATGTGACTAGTGGCAAGGCATGAAGCATGTACCGAGTAGTGAACAACAATGTGACGAGTGGCCCATAATCTAGTGCGTGACTAGTGACTAGAGATGAAGCATAAAACGAGCATTGACAACCATTTGACGAGTGGCCCCTGATCCAGTGTGTGACTAGTGGCTAGCGATAAAGCGTGTAACTAGCAGTGAACAGCCATGTGACGAGTGAACCCTGATCTAGTGTGTGACAAATGACTAGCGATGAATCGTGTGACGAGTAGTGAACAACAATGTGACGAGTGGCCTCTGATCTAGTGTGTGACTAGTGGCTATCGATAAAGCGCGTGACGGGTAGTGAACATCAATGTGATGAGTGGCCCTCGATCTAGTGTGTGACTATTGCCTAGCGATGAAGCGTGTAACGAGTAGTGCACAACAATTTGACGAGTGATCCCTGATCTGGTGTGTGGTTAGAATCTAGCGATGAAGGGTGTGACGAGTAGTGAACAACAATATGACGAGTGGCTCTTGATCTAGTGCGTGACTAGTTGCTAGCGATGAAGCGTGTAACGAGAAGTGAGCACCCGTGTGATGAGTGGTCATTGATCTAGTGCGTGACTAGTGGTTAGCGATGGAGCATGAAACGAGTAGTGAACAACAATGGGACGAGTGACCCCCGTTCTAGTGTGTGACTTGTGACTAGCGATGAAGCGCTTGACGAGAAGTGAACAACACTGTGACGAGTGGTTCCTGATCTAATGTGTGACTAGAAGCTAGCGATGAAGCGTTTAACGAGTAGTGAGCAACAATGAGACGAGTGGCCCCTGATCTAGTGTGTGACTAGTGGCTAGGCATGAAGCGTGTAGCGAGTAGTGAACAACAATGTGACGAGTGGCCCCTGATCTAGTGTGTGACAAGTGGCTTGCGATGAAGCGTGTGACGAGTAGTGAACAATAGTGTGACGAGTGGTCCCTGATCTAGTGTTTAACTAGTGGCTAGCGATGAAGTGTGTAATGAGTGGTGAACAACAATGTGACGAGTGGCCCCTGATCTAGGATGTGACTAGTGGCAAGGCATGAAGCGTGTAACGAGTAGTGAACAACAATGTGACGAGTGGCCCATGATCTAGTGTTTGACTAATGACTAGATATGAAGCATGAAACGAGTAGTGAACGACCATTTGACGAGTGACCCCTGATCCAGTGTGTGACTAGTGACTAGCGATGAAGCGTGTAACGTGCAGTGAACAACAATGTGACGAGTGGCCATTGATTTACTGTGTGACTAAAGGCTAGTGATGAAACGTGTGGCAAGTGTGAACTACAATGTGACGAGTGGTCCCTGATCTAGTGTTTGACTAGTGATTAGCGATGAGGCGTGTAACGAGTTGTGAACAACCAATGACGAGTGACTCCTGATCTAGTGTGTGACTAGTTACTAGCAATGAAGCGTGGGACGAGTAAAGAACAACCATGTGACGAGTGACCACTGATCTAGTGTATGACGAGTGACTAGCGGTGAAGCGTGTAATGAGTAGTGAACAACAATGTAACGAGTGGCCCCTGATCTAGTGTGTGACCAGTGGTTAGCGATGAAGCGTGTGACGAGTCGTGAACGAAAATGTGAGAAGTGGCCTTTGATCTAGTGTACGACAAGGGGCTAGCGATGAAGCGTGTGACGGGTATTGAACAACAATGTGACGAAGGGCCCATGATCTAGTGTGTGACTAGTGACTAGCGATGAAGCGTGTGACGAGTAGTGAACAACAATGTAACGAGTGCCCCTGATCATGTGTGTGACTAAAAGCTAGCAAAGAAGCGTGTGACAAATCGGGAAAACAATGTGACGACTGGCCGCTGATCTATTGTGTGACTAGTGACTAGCGATGAAGCATGTAACAAGTGGTGAACAACAATGCGACAAGTGGCCCCTGATCTAGTGTGTGACTAGTGACTAGCGATGAAGCGTGTAACGAGTAGTGAACAACTATCTGACGAGTCGTCCTTGATCTAGTATGTGACTAGTGGCTATCGATGAAGCGTTTGACGAGTAGTGAAAAACAATGTGACGAGTGGCCCCTGATATAGTGTTTGACTAGTGGCTAGCGATGAAGCGTGTGACGAGTAGTGAACAACCATTTGACGAGTGGCCCCTCATCTAGTGTGTGTCTTGTGGCTAGCGATTTAACGTGTGACGAGTAGTGAGCAACTATGTGACGAGTGGCTACTGATCTAGTGTGTAACTATTGACTAGCGATGATGCGTGTTACGAGTAGTGAACAACAATGTGACGAGTGGCCCCTGATCTTGCGTGTGACTAGTGGCTAGCGATGAAGCGTGTAACGAATAGGTAAGAACCATATGACGAGTGGCCTCTATCTTGGGTGTGAAAAGTGGCTAGCGATGGAGCGTGTGACGAATAGTGAACAACAATGTGTCGAATGTCTCCTCATCTAGTGTGTGAATAGTGACTAGCGATGAAGTATGTGACGAGTAGTGAGCAACCTTGTTATGAGTGGCCCCTGATCTAGTGTGTGACTAGTGGCTAACGATAAAGCGTGTGACGAATGTGATCAACTATACGACGACTTGCCCCTGATCTAGTGTATGACTAGTGGGTAAGGATGGAACTTGTGACTAGTAGTGAATAACAATGTTACAAGTGGCCCCTGATCTAGTGTGTGACTAGTGACTAGCGATGAAAAGCGTGTGAAGAGCACTAGACTAGAATGTGACGAGTGGCTTTTGATCTAATGTGTGACTAGTGGCTAGCGTTGAAGCGTGTGAAGTGAAGTGAACAACAATGTGATGAGTGATTCCTAATCTAGTGTGTGACTAGTGACAAGCAATGAAGCGTGTGACGAGTATTGAGCAAAAATGAGACGAGTGGCCCCTGATCTAGTGTGTGACTAGTGTTTAGCGATGAAACGTTCAACGAGTAGTGAACTATCAAGTAACGAGTGGTTTAGATCTATTGTGTCACTAGTGGCTAGCGATGAAGCGTGTGACGAGTAGTGAACAACCAGATGACGAGTGGCTCCTGATCTAGTGAGTGACTAGTGGCTAGCGATGAAGCGTGTGACGAGTAGGGAACAACCATGTGACGAGCGGCTCCTCATCTAGTGTGTGACAAGTGGCTAGCGATGAAGCGTGTGACGAGTAGTGAACAACGATGTGAAGAGTGGCTCCTGATCCAGTAAGTGACTAGTAGCAAGCGATGAAGCGTGTGACGAGTAGTGAATACCATGCTACGAGTGGCCTCTGCTCTAATGTGTGCCTAGTAGCTAGCGATGAAGCGTGTAACGAGTAGAGAAAAACCATGTGACTAGTGACCCTGATCTAGTGTGTGACTAGTGGCTAGCGATGAAGCGTTTGACGAGTAGTGAACAACCACATGACGAGTGGCTCCTGATCTAGTGTGTGACTAGTTGCTAGCGATGAAGCGTGTGACGAGTAGGGAACAACCATTTAACGAGCGGCTCCTCATCTAGAGTGTGACAAGTGGCTAGCGATGAAGCGTCTGACGAGTAGTGAACAACGATGTGAAGAGTGGCTCCTGATCCAGTAAGTGACTAGTAGCAAGCGATGAAGCGTGTGACGAGTAGTGAACAACCATCTGACGAGTGGCCCTGACATAGTATGTGACTAGTAGCTAGCGATGAAGCGTGTAACGAGTAGTGAATTACCATGTGACGAGTGGCCCCTGATCTAAGGTGTGCCAAGTAGCTAGCGATAAAGCGTGTAACGAGTAGATAACAACCAAGTGACTAGGTACCCTGATCTAGTGTGTGACTAGTGGCTAGCGTTGAAGCGTGTGACGTGTAGTGAACAAGAATGTGACGAGTGGCCCCTGATCTAGTGTTTGACTAGTGACTAGCGATGAAGAGTGTGACAAGTAGTGAACAATTATGTGACGAGTGGCTACCATCTAGTGTGTGACTAGTGGCTAGCGTTGAAGCATGTGACGAGTAGTGAACAACAAGGTGACGAGTGGCCTCTGATCTAGTATGTGACTAATGACTAGCAATGAAGCGTGTGACGAGTAGTGAACAACCATATGACGATTCGTCCTTGATCTAGTGTGTGACTAGTGGCTAGCGATGAAGCGTGTGACGAGTAGTGAAAAACAATGTGACGAGTGGCCCCTGATATAGTGTGTGACTAGTGGCTAGCGATGAAGCGTGTGACGAGTAGTGAACAACTATTTGACGAGTGGCCCCTCATCTAGTGTGTGTCTAGTGACTAGCAATGAAACGTGTGACAAGTAGTGAACATCTATGTGACGAGTGGCTACTGATCAAGTGTGTGATAAGGAGCCAACGATGAAGCGTGTGACGAGTAGTGAACAACCACATGACGAGTGGCTCCTGATCTAGTGTATGACTATTGGCTACCGATGAAGCGTGTGACGAGTAGGGAACAACCATGTAATGAGCGGATCCTCATCTAGTGTGTGACAAGTTGCTAGCGATGAAGCGTGTGATGAGTTGTGAACAACGATGTGAAGAGTGGCTCCTTTTCCAGTAAGTGACTAGTAGCAAGCGATGAAGCGTGTGACGAGTAGTGAATTACCATGTGACGAGTGGCCCCTGATCTAATGTGTGCCTAGTAGCAAGCGATAAAGCGTTTAACGAGTAAAGAAAAACCATGTGACTAGTGACCCTGATCTAGTGTGTGACTAGATGCTAGCGGTGAAGCGTGTGATGAGTAGTGAACAACCACGTGACAATTGGCTCCTTATCTAGTGTGTTACTAGTGACTAGCGAAGAAGCGTGAAACGAGTAGTGAACAACCTTGTTACGAGTGGCCCCTGATCTAGTGTGTGACCAGTGGCTAGCGATTAAGCGTGTAACGAGTAGTGATCAACAATGTGACACGTGACCCCTGACCCAGGATGTGACTAGTGGCTAGCGATGAAGCGTGTGGCGAGTAGTGAACAACAATGTGACGAGTAGCCCCTGATCTGGTGTGTGACTATTGGCTAGCGATGAAACGTGTGAAGAGCAGTAAACTACAATGTGACGAGTGGCTTTTGATCAAGTGTGTGACTAGTGGAAAGCGTTGAAGCGTGGGACGTGTAGTGAACAACAATGTGACGAGGGGCCCCTGATCTAGTGTGTGACTAGTGACTAGCGATGAAGCGTGTGACGAGTAGTGAACAACAATATAACGAGTGTCCCTGATAATGTGTGTGACTAGAAGCTAGCAAAGAAGCGTGTGATAAATAGGGAAAACAATGTGACGAGTGGCCCCTGATCTAGTGTGTGACTAGTGACCAACGATGAAGCATGTAACGAGTAGTGAACAACAATGCGACAAGTGGCCCCTGATCTAGTGTGTGATTAGTGGCCAGCGATGAAGCGTGTAACGAATAGCGAACAACTATCTGACGAGTCGTCCTTTATCCAGTTTGTGACTAGTGGCCAGTGATGAAGCGTGTGACGAGTAGTGAAAAACAATGTGACGAGTGGCCCCTGATGTAGGATTTGACTAGTGGCTAGCGATGAAGCGTGTGACGAGTAGTGAACAACCATTTGACGAGTGGCCCCTCATAGTAGTTAGTATAGGGCCAAAAATCGCCCTGGAAAAACGGGGGCCAAAAATCGCCCTGGAAAAACGGGGGCCAAAAATCGCCCTGGAAAAACGGGGGCCAAAAATCGCCCTGGAAAAACGGGGGCCAAAAATCGCCCTGCCAAAACCGTGGTACGGAAGTCGCCCTGCCAAAACCGTGGTACGAAAGTTGCCCTGGAAATATGGTGTCCAAAAACCGCCCTGGATAATTAGTGACTCTATGTATGTTATTTGTTAAGGATTTAGGATATATGCTTTTAGTGAAGGAATTAGATAGATAATAATTAGGATATATGTTATTTGAACCGTTTATCGAATGTATTGGTTAGGGTGTTTGTTATTTGTTAGTGACTCAGACGTTGTACTTCTCTGACACTGTAGTTATATATTAAGACTGGATGTATGCTTTTAGTAAAGGTATTCGATAGATGATAATTAGGATATATGTGATTTGTGAAGGAATTAGATATAGGATAATGTGGATGTATGCTTTTAGTGAATGTATTGATTAGGATGTATGTTATTTGTTAGTGACTCAATCGCTGTATTTCTCGGACATTGTAGTTATATGTTAAGACAAATGGGTCAAGTTAGTTACTGATGTTACGTAGAGATACCATGAACGGAGGTTTTTTGTGACTCGGCTAATGCATTTTGTTAGTTCGCATCTCGAGTGAACTGTTCTATTTGGGTCACGGAGGTGTTATTGGTTCATAGAGCTTACCCGTGAACGGAGGTTTTTTGTGACTCGATCGAATATGCTTTTAGTGAAGGATTTAGATAGACGATGATGTGGGTGTATGCTTTTAGTGGAGGATTTAGATTGGTGATATTTAGTGAATGTATGCTTTTAGTGAAGGAATTAGATATAGGATTACTAGTCTTTGAACTTTTTATCGAATGTATTGGTTAGGATGTTTGTTGTTTGTTAGTGTCTTACTATCTGTATTCTCGGACATTGTAGTTTTATGTTTATATAATTTGATCAAGTTAGTTACTGATGATACGTAGAGATACCAGGAACGCATATTCTTTATGAGTCGGCCGATGTATTTGTTAGGATGTATATTATTTTTAGTATGTCTGACTTCCTCGATGTATTTCTCGGACATTGTAGTTATATGTTTATTTTGTTCTATTCTGGTCAAGTGACTTGCTTACGATACATAGAGAGTGGCCGTGACGGGTGGGGGAAGAGGGGAGGGATCGACCGGACTCAGGCGATGTCCAAACCGCAAATGCTAATGAGCGTTTTCATCTCTTGATGTGTGGTCACACAATGATCTTATCTCGAGATAAGAACATCTTGGGGAATTCAGTTGCCTTTCGGTATCTTTTTGCTTTTATTTACGATTGCTTACGTACGAATTATAAAGATGTATGTTATTAGGTACTCTCGATTCTGTATACGTTTGGAATATTTCGCACGGTAGGTGTATATATTACTATGTTTGTTATTGAATGTCTCATTTGAATAGAACTTTTCACTACTCAAACCTAATTTAATAGGATATTCGATGTAGTTATGCAATAAATAGGGGTATTTATTAGGAGAGCTCAAGTAGTTGTGCTTTATTTGACTCATTTACATTGTTTTCATGGGTTTCTTTCCACTGCGTTCCTTCAATGAGTATTTAGGGGGACAATGTGACAAGAATAATTGTATATATATTTTTTATGAACATGAGAGCATACAAGGAACAAGTAAGAGCATACGATGAGTATTTATGATCGTTTAGAGGATAAAAACCTGCGGAGATAGAGGTGTTTTCATCATTTCATACGAAAATGTCTTATTTCTGACTAAACCTCTACTTATTTTCACCAATACTGTACCCATGTCTTTATGAAATTTGAATTATTGATCCCCTGCAAATGTATACTTTAACATTTAGTAGACGATTTACTGAATGGAGGGGTCCTAGACCATTTACGGTTTGGCTAACCTGCACCTATGAAGATATATTTTTACCTACGAAAGCTTAGGGTGCTTAGTACAACTTCAATTAGCTTAATATCTATCACATTTTCAACATGGGGCAAGAGGAGTTTTAGTGCATTTCAATGCTAGTTCAATCGTGTTAAATTTAGGATATTGCAAACAAAGATTCATTAGATTTATTATTTTTATTGAAAATAGATTTGACACATTTATATACACATAAATATACATGGTATAGCATTTTTTCGAAAATATATCATTTTCACACCGAAAAAAGAAAGTTCGATGTGAGCATTTTGACGAAACAAATAATGACTTCGACCTCGCTCTCTTGTGTTATATTGATCCTTGGTACAAGTGACAGTCTGTGGCTTCTTTATCAATGACGTATATTTTTTCCTCACCTGAAGCTGTCAACTCGTCTTATCGGTGTAGGATTTATTATCTGGGTTTGTTTTTTCCTCTGATCTATTGGCGTTCTAGATTAACGCCCTTAGAACACATTGTAGGTAAACGTCGACCTTTGGGAGGAGTGTATGCAACACTTGCCACCCTTTCATTACCCCATTTTGATAATTCGGTTTCCTTCAAAGTTTGTAGATTTTTTCTTCACATGACATATCCTCGATATCACTGCCACTGATATCCATTCCACTGAGAGTATCCCACATTTTTTCCCCTTATTTTCAATTTCGGTTATGGCTTGGGTCTTTCTCCCACCATAGCGATTTAGCCATTTTTACCCAATCTTCATACATTCTTAGCTTGAGTGTTAGTGGCACCATACTTTCTTTTACGCTCGCACCATTTTGAGCACTGTCTTTCTCATTAGATTGGAAACCCACGTCCGGATTATTATGTTCTATCAATACGCCCATAGCATCCTTTGAGGTCATATTTCCTCGTTCATTTTCAAGATTAGCATATTCAAGATAATGCTGTCCTTTCAGATGACGCCAAAGCCCGAATGTGGAGCCTGATTTGCTTAATTTTATCTCCGCACTGCAAATAACACATACCCCCGTCTTTTCATTCCTAGTAAAATATTTCCACATCAAACTGGGCGGCATCTTTCTTCCCCGAAAGCGAATCGCCATCTGAAGAGTACAGATATGACACCAATTTATACATACAGGATCGTTACCTTCACTGCATTGCTACATGTATGAGTTACCATGTAGGCATTTACACACCTTTTTGGTGCAAAAGGGTTGCCATACACTCCCGGATGCATTAATACAGTCCCAACCTAAACTATCCTAACCTAAACTAACCAATCTTATGTACGGTATTCAGTCATTGTTTTATACAATGCATAATACATTTCTCCACTTGTCTCTACATTTGATCCATTCTTTGCAGTTTTGTCACCTCATTCTTTCTACTTCGCAATCAATTTCGACTCATATATATTACCAGAGATGTCAGATTTTTCTCAATCTTAGACGGATTATATGTTTCCATCATACAAATGCCCTCTTCATTTCATACTCGGTCTAACACATTTTTCTTCATTATCTCCTGACACTTAATCCTTTGACGATTTGCACAATTGATCCGTTTTTTTTTTCATTCCAAT
>SDVV010020213.1:0-13364 GCA_016164225.1 Gammarus roeselii
ACAACATAGATCAAATATCAATGAATGCAAAAAAGTTGCCATTTGCCGCCAGATACGTTAATACCTTGTCAACCTAACATAGCAGTCACTCTAACCAATAGTTATGTATTCTCATTCCAGTTTGATATTAGTCATTTTTTATGTAATGTCAATATTTTTTTCGTTGTACATATCAAATCCCTCCACACGGTTCTATTTTACTTATTTTTTTTTAATATCACACACCAGGTACACACATACACGCTTTGTAAGAATATACAGGGTCGGTCACGGCATAATGTAGGGCGTATTCAGGGTTGATGCCGGCAAATGCCGGCATTGAAAATTGTAATAAACTAGAGTATTCATCATAGTAAATCGGTCTACTTATACAAATAAACGTAAACGCAACGAGTTTTTGCCCAGGGGACTCTCTAACTCCTCATAAACGGCGAAGTATGGTCCTACAATAAACAATAAGACGTGTGGCTGATTTACATAACTGAAACATATAGTAAATTATGTGGAATACTACTACACGAACACGATATAGTATATACAAATATGATGAAATTATTCTCCAACTGAGTCCAAAACAGGCTAAATTAAATCTTTAAATAAAAAAACACGGTTTCATCGTAACAGAATGTAAAATTTATGTATACCAAAACGATGCAATAACCGACCAATTATGCCTGAAATATTGTGCTATATGGAAGATGCAAACCTAAAATATCCTAAAAATTCCTATAACTGTATGAGATAACTTATCAAAATTCCGAAAACAATACAAATTTAACATATATCAACCTATCACTACTAAGTATACATAACACAATATAATAACTTACAATAAATTCATATCGTTCAGCTACTCTCGCTGTAGGGCATTCAACCAATACTCACTATACAAAAAATCAAGATAAGAATACCCGAATAGTCTTCATACGCTTGATAACGGTCGGTCCTTTTCGAACATGCGGATACATGGTGTCACCGACATATCAGGTTCAAAACTGGATAGTGCGTTATGGAGTCAACAAAAAAATACAAACATCGACCGGTTAACTGCCAAACTAATAAACCATACTATCCCTATAGATATTATATATATGAAAAAAAAAATTGAAAATACAAAACGTGGCACAAAATCCATACATCTAGCTGGTACCAAGTATCCAACCGCTGAGAACCCACCAACCAACCACCGAATGAGTCAATAGACTGACTTAGCTCTGTCATCCCTCGAAAATTTGAAATTTTATTGAAATTTTGAATTTCAAATTTTTGTTATACATTTTTTAAACTCATGTAACGCGTACCTACGCTTGAACATGCACATGCACATACGTACACAGCTCTATACACATACATACATCCACACACAGTTGATGACCTAGGCGAGCAATGTTAGGCCTAATGTTTTGCAAAAAACAACATGTAATCAACACATAATAGCTATCTGCCTAGCGAGAATGGGGTCAGTGTTACGTTGAGGGCAAGCGGAGACGCACGTTTCGTCATAAAATAAACAAAAATGTAAATTCATATATTCATTTTTATTTTACAGGTGATGGGAGAAGAAATCTCCGAAGATGATACGAAGCGAATAGAACTTATATTGACTAGTGTTGTAAATATCAGTTATCTCAGAATGGGTACAATAAAAATAAAAAGAGTGGGAGATATCAGTCATATATGGATGAAGGATAAAGGAAGTCGGCTTTTGGTAACTAATGTCGACGCGTTACAGTCGTATGTAACAAAGTTCAAGGGAAATAAGGAAGCAAATCTCGAAATTTATATGATCCAAGTGGAAAATCATCATCATGACTGTAATAAAGCTGAGGTAGTGGAAAAATAATTATACCTTAGAACAAAAGAAAATCTTGATCGTATGTAAAATTTCTCAATGATGCAGATCCGAATGACTTTGAATTGGAGAAGTTTCGAATAATTAAGGTTCAAGAAAAAGAATCAATACATTTGTGGACTCACGGGAACGGATCCGCCTTTGGTATTCGCATCAAAGTTATGATGGAGTATATGAAAGATTTTGAGAGGAAACTGAAATATAGTGATGATGGGTATGGTTAAATGTACGAACCCTGCTGTTTCAAATCAAAAAACGAGGTAGATGACATTGATGATGCCCAGCAAGGTCTGTAATTAATGCCAATGAAACTAATAATAAACTATAGAAATCCTTTATCATATGTTTATAATATCCTAAACTCAAAGGGGAAACAATGAATTGCAATAAAATACATTAAGTCAGTTATTCGGAGGAACCATTGAATTATCGAAATTAGTGGAAGAATTTGTTTCACGGTATGAAACGAAGCTCAAAATGTCGCTTATGACAAATTTAAACATTGCCAAAAACCAATCTTGCGGGGGGGGGAGGGTGTATAATCTAGATGTGTTACAGATTGGTAGGATATAAATCAGAATCGGATCAGATCTTGCTCAGACAAGTTTGTGGTTCTGTTGTGAAAGGATGGGGTATAGCTTGAGACATCGTTTTTTTCGAGAGTGATGGGGTAACGGGGTTTGTAATCTGAGCAAAAAAGAAATAAAATTGAATAAACATAATTCCACCAATAATGTGTGGCGACATCTGAAACGGAGTCATCGTCAGGAATATGAAAAGTATAGGAAAGAAATGGCAAAATTAGAGATGCAAGTCGTCAATATGTAGAGCCAAGTGGGGATATTAAAGTAAAATAAGAAAAACATATGGTGAGACCTTATGTCCGTTTGTATAAAACTGGAGTGGATATTGTGAATGCTCAAATAAGTCAGATATTCTGAGGTGGAACAAAATCTCATTACAAAACCTGAATTAATCAATAATTTCTATGTGTACAAACTGCAAACGGATCACAAATATTTATACAAGTACGACCTGCGGGAATACGCGTATAGTGAAGACAGGCGAGCGAATAACATAATAGATGTATATTAAACTAATGCAGAATTTTAACACTAACACTCTACACAAATCCGGCACTGATTCTCCAAGACGACATGGAAACGGAGCCGAATCCAATGTCGAGAGGTAAAAAACTTACCAATATCTTGTACCACTGCATCCAGATAAGCTAATTAATATTTCATGATATCAGGCGAATTTATACCTAATACAGATATATTCCTATGATAACCAAACAAAACATACAACAACAACTATAAAATAGCTAAATAAGATTCTCTACTTAAACCTAACCGACAATGATTAACTATTATATATGGTGTATCCTACCACACCCAGATGATAAATCCTACTCCAATATCCCACGTGATGTGGTTCATGACTAAGATCGTATACTACATACTAGCCATACCGAAAAAATCTGACATTTTAAACAAACACTGAGTTCATGCATAATATAGTAATAATGCTACGGTATCCGTTCAAATCTATAACAAATTCCTAGACCTAACTGATGATATGCCTCTAGTAGACAAAACCAAAGTCAACTGTGTAATAACAACGAACTCTACAATGCTCTACCTGGTCACTATTCAGCCATTTACCACTGATATATAACAAATTCAGAGGCAACACCCGGTCATGGTACAATACCTCAGACGAACCATGCATCTGTTCAGTCCGTCATCTCTGAACAACGTCGAGCAAAGTCACATTCTGGACATAACCAAGAATCTATACGCAGGTGCAGTGGTTAAAATAGGCCTGACATGAGTCCCAAAGAGTGTGGCTATAAAAAGCTGGGCTTCTGTTCACTGACGACGTAAGTAAATCACTACAACGATCAACAACTTGTCGGATAACCTCTTTATCAAATCCATGAAACTTAAGACCGATATCCTCTTAAACTTACAAATTCACGTTAAACTAGGACGAACTCCAAATGACCATAAAAGCTTCAACCTTGGTAGCGACGAACGAACCGAAATATGAGTATCATTATAAAACATAAACACCGAGAAAAGTGGAACAAATAATTAACAGCTCTGTGCTGAAATTGCTCTCTTCTTAAATAAGTTTATATTATATTTTAGGTCGTTTTATAGTCGTCGACACTCCGATCACAATTGTCTTTGCCAATTACCATAAGTTTTAACTAGCGTTTTGTCTAGTTCTCTGTTTCAAATGTTTCTATCGTTTTAGTATAATTAAAATATGAGTTCAGTCTTTTCGAGGAACGATAGGCAGCTTCGAACGTTGACAAAGGTTACCTCGATCTTAATATAATTCATTGAATTATTTCTAACAATTACCATACCTTTTTTGATGATACAATCATTGCCTTATCAGCAAATATTTTGCTTTGTCTTCCATACCAGACCGATTTGTGTACTCCAGCATTGTATTATTCTGATTGTCAATCATTTAATCATTTCCTAGTGGTATTGAAGTGTGTATATTGTATATTTATTTGTTCGGTATGTATTTAATGTTTAATATGTTTTACGTATAGCTTATGTCTGCTTTTCACCCCTCATTATTTATACAATGGCTTAGACCCATCTTTACAATATGTCAGCGCTTTTCGATTTACCAATCATAAGTTGTATTCATATTTTCTGTATAATTCATGTCGTCCATTCACACTTTTGTCATCGTATAATAATGTAGACTTCTCATTACAATATGTTAGCACATTTTGATGTCCCAACCCCATGTTCACGGGACACTAACCCCGTGTATGTGTGATTTCCCACCCCATGTACTTGTTATTTTCCACACCCAAGTATTTCGTTTGCACCCATCCATTATATTTCTTATTTTTTAACCCCTCGTGTCACTGTTTTTTCCCAACGCTATGAAGTCGTGATTATTTTGTCAAAATATACATTTTCTGCATGTGCACTGATGATACTATTGTAGATAATATTTCGCTCCGTGTAATCCGAACCGACGGCCCCAAGAGATGAGCTGCGATGAATTCAAATTGAACTCTCGTTTTCGTTTATTCAAATAGCGTAGTTGATAATGAAGTTTCATGTCTTAGGTTTAGGAATATAATTATTTATTAAAAAATTGAAAACCCATTGCCAGACGATGGAAATAAATAATTTAATAATAATAATAATATTCCTATGTTTGTATAAAATACCTTACACCTTGCATCGAAGATTGAAACTGTACAGAGTATATACAAAACTGAATTAAATATACTAAAACGGTCAAGATAGAATAAAATAAGAAGAATGATGCAATAACCGACAAATTATGCCTGAAATACCAAAGACAGGTCAACGAAAACAGATAAAAAGGGGAAAAATTAAAATTTTACCAAGAAATGAACAGCCCCTAATGCCCAAGAAATATATTCTTAAAGCTATGGTGAAAACGAATAAATATGGCATAGTTGGACTCAAAGAATCGTCGCTGGACATGAATGACCGAATTTTCTTGTAGAAATTGGCCTTCATGGACTCAGTACCTTCAGTGCAGACGAGCTTTCTCCATCCAAGTAAGGCGGAGAGTAAGTACTTTATGTGAATGAAATTGTTCGTTCAATACTTCACTGGGCAATACCAACCACAACTCATGGAGTAATCCAGGTTGATATTATGCCCTCTGAAGGTATAAAATTAAAAGTTGTACTAGTATACCAGAAACCCAAAATAGCAGAATGGGAAGAAGTTGTTTCATGACGTATCCGACAATATCATTTCCTCTACCCATAAGAGTATTTTGGTGTGGAACTCACCCTACCTGACATAAATTGGATAGCCTTGGAAGCTGAATTAATTACAGGGTGGCAGGTTGATAGGACTCGTTAACAATAACAACCTAAAACAGTACGTGGAAGAACCAGCCAGAGGGCCTAACATCTTGGATCTTGTTTTATCGACTTAGGCACAATTTGTAAAACTGGTAACAGTAAAAGAAAAAAATTTGTGATCACTATGCTATTCAATTCCAAAACAGATAAAATCAAACAATACGGGAATGAACAAAATATCAGTACAATTTTCGAAGAGCCAACTTTGACGGCGTGAGAGACGAAATCACTAACATTGACTTCGGGTCCCAATTGGATGAAAAGACCGCTGATGAATGCTTGTGTATCTTAAAGATTGGGTGGTGAAAGCAAGCAAGCGATACATTCCGTAGAAGAAAGTACAATTTAACAATCCCTCTTGGCCGATTAGGGAAGTTCAAGAAACAATTGCTACCCGACAAATGTTGTATGAAGTCAACAAAATTAACCCGACACAAGAGTCAGAACAAGAACATGAGCGGGCTGGTAGAAGTGTGCATAAAGTGGTCAGAAGAGCCAATAAAAACAAGGGATGACTAACGTAATCCGTAATTTTTCTACTCATATGTGAATGCGAGACGTTGTTGTGTTGTGACCGCAACTCAACGAATACTTTTGAACCGTCTTCACAGATGTGAATATGAATAATACCCAAAAGTTGAAATGCTTGGTGAAGTGCAACCGTTGGAAAATATTCACTTCCTCGTTGATATAGTAGAGGAACAACTCGTAAATTAAACGTTTACAAATCTACCGGACCAGATGATCTCTATCCGAGAATGTTACGAAACCTCTCCGAAATTAAAAGTAGTCCACGGACGGAGGTCATTAACAGGTCCATCACTACTGGAATTGTTCCAGATGATTGGAAAACAGCGAACATCAAAGGCATATTCAAGAAAGGTAGTAGATAAGACCCAGGGAACTATAGGCCAATCAGTCTCACATCTGTGGTCTGCAAAAGTTTAAAAACCAGATAAAAGCATGTATAGCATTTCACCTCAAGAGAAAGCACCTCATTAAAGAAACCCAACACGGTTTCAGAAGCAAACCTCAGACAGTCTGAGTGTCCTCACCCAGCTTATAACACTGCACTACGAACATCCCGTTCAACGTAAAATGCAGCACGATCTTTTTGTTGAAGCAGTTGAATTCTGCTGGATCCCCGGACACGCTGGAATAAGAGGAAACAAACTTGCGCACTCGCTTGCTAAACTGGCATCTACTCACCAAGAACAATTTTTCGCAATACATTACCGGGACTGGTTCCCTACCATCAACTCCCGTATAACATCCCGATGGGATGAAATATGGCAACAGAGTGGACAAAAAATGCTTTCAGTCAAACCCTTCGTTGGAGAATGGGAAACAAAAATCACCTACAGAAAAGAACAAGTGTTCATCAACCGCTTGTGCACGGGACACACGTGGATAACTCACTACCAACTGATGGATGTCAACACAGGACCAAACGCGCCACCTTGCCCCTGTTGCCACCAAGTGGCTATCAGCGTAAAACACTTACTGATGGATTGAAACGCACTCACGGCAGCCCAACGAGCGTTCTTAAATCCCCCGTGCAACCTGCAAAGCCTACTCACTGACCCGACCTACCGTAAAAATCTTATCGCTTTATGAGAACACACCGGACTATACGAAGCTGTCTAAGCCCCAAACCCCTGTGCAAGTGAGGCGGTCTCTCCACCACATTACGCACAGAGATAACAATACATTTACGAAGATACGCGTTAACTCTTTACTCTCTTGTACGCGCTAGTACGCGAATATGCCACAATTAAAATATGTATGTTGTTTCATCTTGACAGGACCAATATTTTCGCACGCGAGACCGTGCGAACTTACCTAAATCAATGACGGGCGCGCCAACGGGGGAGCCAATTATGACTCACGTTGAGGCTCCGGTGGAAATGATGCTCAAATCAAATCAAATCAGGAGCAAACTTTTCAGAAGCAAACTTTTTTCAATAAAATCACCGCGATATACGACGAAACCAAAGCTGTCGACCTAATTTACCCTGATTTTCAAAAAACGTTTGGTAAGGTCCTCGATGGACGCTTACTGAAAAAGGTTGAGGCGCTCGACATAACTGGAAAGGTTGCCAGGTGACTCCGAAATTGGTTCACGGGCTGCAATCAACGGGTCTGTGTCAGCCAAGGAAAAAGTCAGTGGGCTTCGGTAACATCAGGAGTATCCCAGGAGAGTGTTCTTGGCCCCCTCCTCTTTATAATCTATGTAAATGACCTCGACACCGACATCGTTAGCAAGTTAGCAAAATTTGCTGGCAACACTTTAATTCTGTCAGTAAGCGGACTCCGAGCATGATCGCATAACTTTTAAAAGGGATCTTGATAAACAAGTAAACTGGTTTATTAAGTGGTAAATGAACTTTAATTCTGAAAAATATTCGTAATGTATATTGGATCGCATATTATAAATTTTTCTTACGTGATGTCAGACCTATCAAATGGCGGAAGACAACAACAACGAGACCAAGGAATAATAATCCACAAAAATCTCCAGTTTCAAGAAGTAAGTTCTTCCACATACTTCACTTGTCAGGCCCAAAATGAAATTTGCAGTAAAATTTCGGTCCCCTCAACTAAGGGGGGATATTAAAAAGAGCAATGAAAATGCTTCCGTAACTCAGAAATAAAACATATCCGCAACGACCCGACGAACTTGAACTGAAATCATTTTAAAGAAGACGATTTAGAGGTCAGTTAATGGAAACCTTCTAATATCTAAATGTTTTTTACAGCTAGCCCTGAGGGCCTTTTTGATCGAGAGGGTAACCCTAAGAACAGAAATAATGGAGAAAAGCTGCACCTTAATCAAACAGAACAACAGTGGCCGAAATTTATTTCCAATCTAGACACCAACAATTTGAAACCGTTTACTGCATGATGTGGTTAACAGTAATAACGTGAACATCTTTAAAAATGGTCTCGACAACCATTGGTAGACTAGTCTTCCCATTTACTAAGAAAACGTGGCACAAGAACTATTGCCGTCGAAGGTGGCAACAAACGCCGTTGGAGCCTTCAGCAACCGGCAGCCCATGAACGATGGGCACCTCATCAAGGCTGGGCTAGTTGTACTCTTTAGCCCGTCCTAGGCTTACTACTATTACAGCAACATGTCACCCAACTCCTCAAAGACTCCTCTTCCTCTTCTCCCCACTCCCTCTTCAACCGCATCTTCCCTCCTCTTTACATCACCCCCGGCCGCCATCCTTATATCCCCTTCCCGCCTCGACTCTCTCCCCGTCTTCCCACCCCCCTTATTTTACAGTTTTCCCAAACGCCTTCCCCATACTGCCTTGCCTTCTCTTTCCCTTTTCTGTCCTCCTAACCTCTTTCCCCACACCGTTTCCCCTTGACGGTCTATCGCTCACCGTCACCGCCTCCTATCTTCCCGTCCTCCTTCGCCCTAACCGTCTTCCCACCCCCCCGCCCCGCCCTTCCTGTCTTCTCTGTCATTTTCAGCCTTTGCCCAGTCGACCGTTGAAAGTTTCCTCCATCTTGTCTGCGTTCTGCATTCAAATATTTTAGTCTCACCAAACGTGTTGATATCTTGTTAAAACTATTTTACATCGTCCATTTTTGATGTATCTGCTGGCTTTCCCATTCGACGTCGCATGAATTACTCATAAAAAGCTTCTCAATGTCGTCAATTCTACGGTATTACGGACGTTTATTATGTATAACGGTTATTTCTCCTTCGTAATAAGTGTAAACAAATCACTGGATCAAAATTACCGCATGACATGTTATGTAATAGTTGAAGTGAGGAGCCATCAACCGTAATTTAAAATTCGAGGAACAGCAGGGGTCGCGGCCGAGTCGATGGGTTCTGAGCTTGGTATCGAGATGGGTAAGATATGCGCAAGGGGCGAGGTTAGGTGCAAGTGACTTACCGTACTGATGGCAGTGGGTGGAACTCGAGCTCAACTAGCGTACGTCATTGATTGAGAAAACCTTACCTACTCCATCAATGACTTAAGCCGCTTCAGTCTATCCACGCCTGATGCGCACACCGTTGGGAAAATTTGAACTAAAGGTCCAGGAAGAGGGTGCGTATTTTCTTTGTCCTCAAAGGGCCCAGGGGAGGGAGGGACAGCAAGCTCTGATTTATGCATGACAAGGGAGACCTGCTTGGCACCCCTGGATTTTGCAGGGTTTACTCAACACGTCATCTGACAAATTTTACTTCCACCGACCGGAGGCTCCAGTCTAGAGCAAGGAGTGGCTAGAGAGGAAAAGGAAGGGGGGGGGAGGTTCCACCATTGACGTGGAAGAAGGCTTATTCTGTAAAGATGAAGTGAACATCCCGGAGAACTAATCGTATCATTTTTTTCCTTACCCTATGTCAGGTCGAGTAGCATAACAAGGTCTTGTCTGCAGTCCCCACCAGAAATAACAATAATACAATTTGGATCCCATCGAAGCAATGCAATTTAACAAGAATTCACATGTCAGAAAGTGAACATTTCCTTATTTTTTGCATGTTATAAAATACTGTAAACGAAACCATTGCTAAAAAATAGCCGGGATGTATGCAGCATGATCGTATTGTTCTGCACAGGGATGGTGTGGGAAACCCTATAAAGCTGAATTGTCCCACATCAGTTGAATTATTTTTCCAGTTACTTTTGTTCCCTTTCTCTGGTATTGTTCCATTATCTTGTTGTGTTTTCACCCTCATCCAGCTCCTGTCTCTTCCACACAGTGGTCCTTGCTTTTCCTCTCACCATACTCCGATATGTATTTGCTCTGTCTAGAACATCGTATTTGCACTCAACTCCCCCAGCACATATAATTCTTCTCAGTCTCTTTTTCTTTGTCAGTTTGCCCCTTTCCTTTTGGAGTTGTCTTCATCTTACTCCCAAATTGGGTTTCCTCCTTCTGACTCGTTGGTTTTCCTTTCCCTCCCATTTTTTTTTTCATCTCGTCAAACTGTTGTTGCTCTTCTTCCCACTACAGTTTACCTATCACTCGCACAAATATCTCCTCCTCTCTTTGTGCAGCTTGATGTCCTCTCACACTGTTGTTTTCCTCATCCAGCGTGTTTTCAAATCTCTCTTCCCAGTTGTAATCTGTCTCAACAGTTGTTTGCATCTCGTTCCCTCATAAATTTATTTCTACTTGTCTTCCCCATCCCTCCCCTGATGTTGTCCCTTCTCTCGGCCTCGGTGTAATCACAGCTCTATTCTCCAGGGATCCTCCCCCTCACAGGAGAAGCGCTAAACTTCCTCTCGTTCTCAAACGAAAATGAACTGGACACCAAGTAGCGGAAAATAAAATTATGCAAAGTTAGCAGAGAACCTGGGAAGAAGTACGGAAGGTTATTCTTTGTTCGTTGTCTCAGCTGCACCAATTCAGATCTAGTCACTGCGGGGGTGTCTTAGCGCTTGAAGCTTTTTCGGGAAGGAAGGATATCTGTGTCGTTGCGTAGTCCATTGAATTATTACATGCTACCGGTTATTTAATAAGCATATATACTTTTAACAGATGCAATCGTAAATCGTTTATAATTTAGGTAAAAATAGTAACAAAAAGGTGAAATGAAGAACCTGGTAATTATTGTTTTCATGTATAAATTCTATGACTGGCACAATAATATTATGAAATACATTTGTTATCACGAACATTCTCTGCATTTTATCAACAAATAACGTCTAAAGTGGAATGTTCCAATCCTTGGAATCACCCAACGCTAGGAATATCCCAACACATTGAATCATCCATTACTGTATTTGCTCGACACTCGGAATGAGACGACACTTGGAGTTACCTTACTCTTGGAATTACCAAGCCCTTTCGAATTTCCAATTTGTTAGAACAACTCAACAATTGAAATTGCCCATTATGGGTCACAATATCGTTATACCCTTTTACCCGCGAATGAGTTTATCGAACGGCTACCCGATATTGAAGGATTGACGTGACGCATGGGACCAGGCGAAGCGACTCTACATAGCCTCAATTGGACGGGAATGGTTATACGATTCCTGGTTACGTAAACACATCCTAAACGCATTGAAAACAAGAATCTATCCACAATATTTAATTGCATTTCCCAACAACTGCTCATGCATAACTTAATCACTATCATTGTGAGATATATTGGTCAAACAATACATCTCTGCCACGCGACAGCAATCATTCGAATAACACCTCAACCAATGCAGGGGGCGGGGGAGAGACATGCTACGGCCTGGTAAGGCTACATTTGAGTGATCGCACAGGCGCAGGTTTTTGGACGGAGGAATAACGCATCGACAACTAATGTTATATTCATCATTGCCACTTAGTATTTACTCGTATTCGAATTGATTTTAGGTGCAATTTAGTTGTAGAAAATGTAAATGTACATAGGAACACTCTGATAATATTGACCTTGGGAGCTGAATTACTCACAACTGAGACGCCGGGATTGTATTTGCGTTGTTACTTACCCGTCCATGACAAGCGAGAGCGCGGCTTGAACGCCAACTTCTGTTATGAAGAGGGCATACACTGAGCGGTGTTGTGAGTAACGCCAACTTCTGTTATGGAGAGGGCATACACTGAGCGGTGTTGTGAGTAACGCCAACTTCTGTTATGGAGAGGGCATACACTGAGCGGTGTTGTGTGTAACGCCAACTTCTGTTATGGAGAGGGCATACACTGAGCGGTGTTGCGTGTAACACCAACTTCAGTTATGGAGAGGGCATACACTGAGCGGTGTTGTGTGTAATGCCAACTTCAGTTATGGAGAGGGCATACACTGAGCGGTGTTGTGTGTAACGCCAACTTCTGTTATGGAGGGGGCATACACTGAGCGGTGTTGCGTGTAACACCAACTTCTGTTATGGAGAGGGCATACACTGAGCGGTGTTGTGTGTAACGCCTACTTCTGTTTTGAAGAGGGCATACACTGAGCGGTGTTGTTTGTAACGCCAACTTCTGTTATGGAGAGGGCATACACTGAGCGGTGTTGTGTGTAACGTCAACTTCTGTTATGAAGAGGGCATACACTGAGCGGTGTTGTTTGTAACGCCAACTTCTGTTATGGAGAGGGCATACACTGAGCGGTGTTGTGTGTAACGCTAACTTCTGTTATGGAGAGGGCATACACTGAGCGGTGTTGTGTGTAACGCCAACTTCTGTTACGGAGAGGGCATTCACTGAGCGGTGTTGTTGTGAGTAACGCCAACTTCTGTTATGGAGAGGGCATACACTGAGCGGTGTTGTGTGTAACGCCTACTTCTGTTATGGAGAGGGCATACACTGAGCGGTGTTGTGTGTAACGCCAACTTCTGTTACGGAGAGGGCACACACTGTCGCCTCCGATGGCTTATCCAAAATAGAGATGGTCTCATCCAATGGCTTATCCATGACAGAGACAGTCAACACGGATACCCGATTGCTAGCTGTTGAATTAAAGTTGGAAAACGTGCTGAAACAATTTCATGAATTTAAAGATCTGATAAGCAGTGAAATAGCAGCAGTCAAAGAAACTGTCGAGACCACCCAAAATCAAGTGAAAGAACTCCAAGTGCACCTAGACTCCGAATTCGCCAAGAAGGTTTCAGCTCTAGACGCTGAGACAAACGATCGTATTAAAGCGATAGAAAACTC
>SDVV010020214.1:0-13364 GCA_016164225.1 Gammarus roeselii
GGGAGGCAGTACAGTCAGTTACGCCATCCACAAGGCCACCACGTTCATATCATCAACTCAACATGCAGCACCAGAGGGAGGCAGTACAGTCAGTTACGCCATCAACACGGCCACCACGTGCATATCATCAACTCAACATGCAGCACCAGAGGGAAGCAGTACAGTCAGTTACGCCATCAACACGGCCACCACGTGCATATCATCAACTCAACATGCAACACCAGAGGGAGGCAGTATAGTCAGTTACGCCATCCACAAGGCCACCACGTTCATATCATCAACTCAACATGCTGCACCAGAGGGAGGCTGTACAGTCAGTTACGTCATCAACACGGTCACCACGTTCATATCAACTCAACATGCAGCACCAGAGGGAGGCAGTACAGTCAGTTACGCTATCCACACGGCCACCACGTTCATATCATCAACTCAACAAGCAGCACCAGAGGGAGGCTGTACAGTCAGTTACGCCATCAACACGGCCACCACGTTCATATCATCAACTCAACATGCAGCACCAGAGGGAGGCAGTACAGTCAGTTACGCTATTCACACGGCCACCACGTTCATTTCATCAACCCAACATGCTGCACCAGAGGGAGGCAGTACAGTCAGTTACGCCATCAACACGGCCACCACGTTCATATCATCAACTCAACAGGCAGCACCAGAGGGAGGCAGTACAGTCAGTTACGCTATCCACATGGCCACCACGTTCTTATCATCAACCCAACATGCTGCACCAGAGGGAGGCAGTACAGTCAGTTACGCCATCAACACGGCCACCACGTTCATATCATTCGAAAGCCGAAGACCCATAAGAATTACATATCCATTGTGCAACATTTACAATGCAAAAATATTGTAATGATGATTTTTTCGTAGTTGAACGTATGAAGCACCCACTTGTTATATTTTGTCGAATATCTTACTGCAAGATAGGCAGTGTGGATTCACCGGCCAGCCTATCATTAAACGTAGGTCGTAAATATGACATTTCGTTCCAAAATACTTTTTCATGTCGTAATATTATCAATAATACCAATAGTAATAATAATTTTTTTCATTATAATAATCATAATAAAACCATTATATATAATAATAATGTATATAACCTAATATAAAGGTTTACAATAAAAAGGATAATAGTAACTATAATAATTATACTAATAAATATAACAATAATAGTCTTAATTAAAGTATTCGATGGTACGATAATGGTAACAACGAAACAAGGTTAAATAGACATTTCTACCACAACGTTCAAGTTACGCACCCCAAGAACAAACGCGTAGACATTAAGAGTAACATCCACGACTTCATCGTATAAGTTAGTGACAAGCTTGCCCTCAAATGCAACTAGGTACCTTCTCTGTTGCTTCCTACATGAGAACATACTGACTGACTGTAGCTATTAAGAGTAACATCCACGACTTCATCGTATAAGTTAGTGACAAGCTCGCCCTCAAATGCAACTAGGTACCTTCTCTGTTACTTCCTACATGAGAACATACTGACTGACTGTAGACATTAAGAGTAACATCCACGACTTCATCGTATAAGTTAGTGACGAGCTCGCCCTCAAATGCAACTGGGTACCTTCTCTGTTGCTTCCTACATGAGAACATACTGACTGTAAAAACACAACATACTATACAGGTGAAGTATATTGTCTGGAAAAGGCCGGAAAAGGCAGGTAGGATTTAAACATCATTTATCTTGGTAACGGGATCTTCCTGCTTCAGCAGGATTCTGTCCCATCTTTCTTTTAATGGGGAAAGTTTGCTATTCGTTCCTGGATGCTGTATGCACTTTTTCTTGCTCGTATTTTCAGGCAGACGGCATCATATTTGGCAAGTTCTAGACTAGGACTGCTTCTTCTTGTGACACCAACCAGTCTCTTGAATATGTCAGTGTATGCAACTCGCACTTTGCTCATAGTAACCCTCGTAAATTTACACCACAACGACCTACAGTAGATGGGATTTTTTTTAAAGCTGCAGCTGAACATCCGCAGTTCAGATTTTAATTTAATTTTGGTCTGATTGCAATCCCATTTAATTTCCGATAAGTATTTCGATGTATTGAAACCTACTAATTAATAGTTATTGTTTTCACTATGTAACGTTTTGAACTATAATCATAGACGATTAATTTCCTTTGGGTCCTGTTATTGAGGTAGCTTAGAGGACCAAGATTTGGATTTTGCGTTATTGTGTTTTTCTACCTGATTTATTCTATACAGCTAACTTTTACGTGAAATTGTCTTGAGTAAATATAGATTATGTATAGCAGGCGTATTGCAATAGCATTTTTCATTATACGTACATACTCAACATAAGTCTTGGATTCTACTATGACTGGGAAAACAATTGATGCACGCCTTTAGCGGTTACACAAACCCAGTGACACGGCAACCATGATTTGCTACTTCTTTTGATTCAGGATCGATATGAACATATGCCAGAGGGTTTATTTAATTTTGGCAAAAACATAAATGCTTTATTAAACCAAATTATCGTTAAGTTATGTGTCGTATGTGAATTAGCCTCGTATTATTTGGTAGACTGATAACTAATTATATTGAATAATTGAGATTGTAAAAAATGAATGGACAGTAGCGAAAAGTAATTCGTTGCTGGTTATTCTACAACCGGATAAACATACTAGGCTTTCTTACGTTTTTATATCTAGACGATCATTCTTATTGGATAATATTGATTATATTTCGAATGAGTTCAAATATCGAGCTTTAATTGATCATTGAAAATTTCACTTAATCTTTTATCAAAAACGAATTTTCTTTCGCTACTGTACCACATTAAGTTTCACTCTTTGGTCAGATTTGTGAAGCATAACCCTGATTCTACTGGTCGACTGTTCGACGAACAACATTTCATATTCCAAATAGAAGTAATAGTATGCGCAAGTAGGACGGACAACCATTTCAATCTTATTCAATCTCTCTCACCATAAGAAGAATTTTTAGGAGCATTTCGTGTTGCCTTTGCTCTTTGCAAAAATGAAGTTGAAGTTCAGTTAAACTATCGTAAACCGGCGCACTCAATAGCTTTGTAGTCCTAACACAACAAAAAAACTAAAAAGAACCGTCAGCTTACCGAGATTCAAAGTTTTCTTCTCATTAATGCCAATCCTGGTGCCATGGCGGCCCCTTTCGTGTCTGGGGTCGAGCCATCGCGGTGAACAGTGAGAGCTACACTTCAAGTGGGTGCAGCGACTTAGTGCAGGCGGGGCCGATACCAGAGTAGTAGGAATTACTGCTGTTGAATTCACATCACAGGGAGTAATCCTAGTTTGTGCTTTGTAGCAATTACATATACTTTACGGACACGAAAGCTAGCAGGACTGGGAAACTCATTCATGGTGAAGTCCGTTTACTTCTCGTAATCGTTTGACTGTTTCGGAGGCCCTACATTCCCCGTAGTACTCCGCTGCCTAGCCTTAAGCAGGGTACACTAGTGTTAGTGTACCCTGGGCCTAACTATATTCTGCGAAATCCTATTTTTACGTGAGGATAGTCTATAGTATCTACTTAATCTCAATAATAAAGCTACGCTATTCGTAAGTAGTTATGTGTGAAGAACTGGTCGTCCATTTAGATTATCCAATTTCTTCCGAAATATATTGGACACGGATAGCAGCCTACCCACACATCCAACACAGAGACAGTCTCCTCCAATGGTCTATTCATAACAGAGACAGTCAACACGAATACCCGATTGCTAGCTGTTGAATTAAAAATGGAAAACGTGCTGAAACAATTTCACAAATTTAGAGACCTGATAAGCAGTGAATTAGCAGCGGTCAAAGCAACTGTCGAGGCCACCCAAAATCAAGTGAAATAACTCCAAGTGCACCTAGACTCCGAATTCGTCAAGAAGCTTTCAGCTCTAGACGCTGAGACAAACGATCGTATTAAACCGATAGAAAGCTCAGTCAAAGATAGCGAGGCACTGTACACAACTGTAGTTAGTAGGAGGCCAAAGTGTGTTGTGGTCCAACACACTTTGGACCACAATCTCACCACTTTCGACCCAATACACGTAATCGATTCGATGTATTGCCCGATGAAATGGACTCTTAGAATACAGACGAAATTATTGTGATTGGTGATTACAATGTTACCTACTTTAAATTAAATCAGCAAAAAGGGAGAATTCAACTGGAAATACTCGGCAAAGCTGATTTGAAAGATGACGAGGTTGAAGGCATAATTGCAAAGGAAAGGATACATTCATCAAAGCGAGCAAAAGACGTGTCGCAGACGGAATCGACATGGAAAATGTATGAAACCATGCTAAACAACATCAAACCCTCACACGCAAACCTCCATGTCACTGGAATCCTGCTCCATCCGAACCAAAGTAGATACAAGTTAAGCAAGATGAGTTTACTTAACAGTCGCCTAGCAACTTTCTGAATGGCCCAGAAAATCTGTTTCTCTGATCATTTGGATACGATGATCGGTCCAATGCACTATAACTTTAATAGAATCACCAACAAGGCTCGCATTACCACGTATGGACTTGATACCATCGAAAACATCCTTTAAAAACATCAGCGCTGGACTTGTCAACAAAAATAAGTCAAAAAAAGTAAACGATATCATACCAACAACTTAACCAGCAGTGCTCGACGAAACGACTTGGCGGCCTCCGCCCGTTTCAACACGAGATACACAACAAATACAAGTACCCATCAAAACACCACCACAGGTCCTGGCAAAAAAGTCCCTGTTATCAATCCAGTCCGAGTTAGAGGCAGTAGTCGCAGCTCCGCTAGTACAACCCGTGTAAACGGAAACGAAAGTCTTGGATCCGACACCAGACCTCAGAGTAGAAGCAAAATAAGTCCAGCAAATCAAGGCAATGTGACTAACGGTACTCTCAAATGTTACTACGTGAACGCTAGAAGTCTCCGAGACAAAACCGAAGAATTAGGTATCCATGCAATGAATAAAAGTATCGACATAATAGCAATCACGGAATCGTGGATGAAATTGAGCACCAGGCATTATATAGGCGAATTTACTCTTCCTGGTTTCTCACTATTTCACCAAGATAGACAAGGCCGAGAGAGCGGAGGTGTGCTGTTTTTGGTGAAAAACACTGCAAATTTTAGAAGTCACCATTCCAACTACAGGCACGACATAGTATCAATCCAAGTAGTCAGTAAACATATTAAATGCCAAATCATTCTCGTCTATCGACCTTTAAAAAGCAAGGTTGCAGATGATATCGATCTTCACAACACCCGCGTCAATGTTGTCACAACACAACACAGTATTGTGTTTGGTGACTTCAATATCCCCGACATTGATTGGGAAACAGACGAATGCATTGCCACCGGCCAACGTCTGAATAATTTTGCAGACGATAAGTTCATGACCCAAATGGCGAAGATACCCTCTGAGAACCTGATTGTTGAACTGCTCTAGGGCTGCCCAATCATCTGGGCGCGCTTCCTCAAGTGATATACCAATTGTTTCTACCCTCTACAATAGGTGAACATATCTTACAGTTTTCTCGCTGACTGCAACTTTGAATGTAATGATTTCACTTACCAGTAAAATGTCGACTCTCTGTTTATGGGTTCAGACAACACGTCTCCGAAATTCGATGAGACTATTGATACTCCTTCATCCTGTTCCTCAAGGATGACGAAGCTATGATATTGATCGGCTCTCACGAGCACGTCTACAGAGCAGTGAATTATATTTTCCAATTTGTCAGTTAGGTTACCTCCTTTGGCTCTAATTGTATGTCAATGCATCGCGCTGAGTCTGTACTGTACACTTGTCCATTCACGTTGAATCGTCCCAGTAATGTGTCGCCCACTATCACATCCATGAGGACGCTCTCATATGTTGGCACTTTATAAATGTCAGTGATGATGTCACATCGTGTTTCAGTTCATTTACCGCTGTAGCTCTTCGTTGAATTTCATCTAATTTAATAACCACTTTTCATATGTATAGAGACCAGAATTAGGCTGAATAGTATAGGTGCGGTCTTACGAATGTATTATGTAACGTGAGAATACTGTCTTTGATCTTGAACGAGATTGTGAGGGATATCATACCTAACATTTTATTGCCCTTTTGGCAGCATCGTTACATTGCTTGCTGCTCTTCAAGTCGTTACTAATGATGACACCTGATCTCTCTCTTCGGTGACAGGAATCAGTTTCTTTCCGGATATTGAATATTCGTGCTTAGGGTTATGATGACCAATGTGCACAACTTTACACTTGTCGACGTTGAATTTTATTTGCCACTATTCTGACCAATCAGCGATTGATGTTTTCATTGTTCATCATTCTTCCTTTGATAAAGGAGCACTGTGCCCTTGCTCAAACAAAGCAGGCAAAAGCTTTGTTCTACCCTAGGTTACCAAACATAACATTATTGTGGGTAGAGCAGTGACTTTCCCACATCAAACTGCTCATGTATGTACTGTAGCTACTGTAGCAGGATTGTTGCTGTAGCGCTGGTTGCCAGTGCAGATGTACTTTTCGAGTTATTTGAAGCCTTGTCACCATCAGGCCTCTGATGCCTAACTCTTTGTTACACAGAGCTCTATGGTGTCCTGTTTGACGTATCTTGCAGATTGGATTTTTCTCGGTTCAGTCCGATGTTCGGTAACCGACCTTGAAGACTTGTAGCAAAGAAGCTACTCAAACCCTCGAGCATTTCCTGCCTTGGTGCTCTCATATTTTGTCTCTCTGTACGCTGAGTGGTCCCTGAACAGCAGCGCGTACGCTGAGTGGTCCGCTGAACAGCAGCGTGTACGCTTTGTGGTCCGCCGAACAGCAGCGTGTAGGCTGAGTGGTCCGCTGAACAGCAGCATGTATGCTGACTGGTCCGCTGACAGCAGCGTGTACGCTGACTGGTCTGCTGAACAGCAGCGTGTACGCTGAGTGGTCCGCTAAACAGCAGCGTGTACGCTGAGTGGTCCGCTGAACAGCAGCGTGTATGCTGACTGGTCCGCTGAACAGCAGCGTGTACGCTGAGTGGTCCGCTGAACAGCAGCGCGTACGCTGAGTGGTCCGCTGAACAGCATCGTGTACGCTGAGTGGTCCCCTGAACAGCAGCGTGTACGCTGAGTGGTTCGCTGAACAGCAGCGTGTACGCTGAGTGGTCCGCTGAACAGCAGCGTGAACGCTGAGTGGTCCGCTGAACAGCAGCGTGTACGCTGAGTGATCCGCTGAACAGCAGCGTGTACGCTGAGTAATCCGTTGAACAGCTGCGTGTATGCTGACTGGTCTGCTGAACAGCTGCGTGTATGCTGACTGGTCTGCTGAACAGCAGCGTGAACGCTGAGTGATTTGCTGAACAGCAGCGTGTATGCTGAGGAATCCGATAATCAGCAGCGTGTACGCTGAGTGGTCCCTTGAACAGCAGTGTGCTTCATAGCGGACGAATAGGAAGCAATTTAGAAGGAATATACCAACATATTTGCATATTCAATTTACTAACCAAACTTGTTGGTAAACATCATTACAATACAATGAAATACACTTTGTCCACACCAAAAACAATAGCAGTTACCATAACATGACCAATTGCACTGGTATTCAATTTTACACGGGTAACTGATTCAATCAGTTTGTTTATGACGACTTATTTTTTGATAACATCACCACAGATTTGCAATTTTTTGTATCAATAGCCCGCACAAATGAAAGGCGTCAACGTTATTTCCCAGCTCCTGGGACCATTTCCATAACATTCACCAATTCGCAAAGTCTCGTCAAAATTTCCCTAAAAATTTATTTCTTTTGCAGGACCTGAACTTGTCGAATAAAAGGGCAGCAACCTGAAATTTCATCTATGAATAGTACAAAACCTTGTGCCTCTGTGGTGTGTCTACCTATCGTCGACAACTATTTCCCTGGCAATAACAATTTCCCAAAGTTTCAACACGAATCAGTCCAATTGGTTGTTTTATGCTGGTGTCCTTTCATCGCATGAATTGACGAAAATTTATTTTTTTCATCAGTAGTCCGCATCAATCCTAGCTTACACAAATATTGAAAGTTTGCTACAGCAATTTCACAGAATTAATTGAACATCTGGTTTTAGCAACTAGTTTTAGCTGACTGGTCATTTTTTAATCGATTCCCAAAAAACGTGCATTTTTTTCGAGCAATGAGACTCCGAACGGATGAGAAGGGTCGATATTATTTATCAATTTCTGCGACTAATTTCACTAGTTTCCACACATTCGCAAAGTTTCGTCGCATTTTCACATATAACGCCATTCATTAGCATAACCTTAACTTGTCGCTTGAGAGGGCAGCAACCAGGATTATTTCTGTGAATGGTGCTCAGAATCATGCGGCTTTGTGGTGTAATTCGAAATTCCCTTCAACTATTTCACCCGGGTACGACAGTCCGCCAAAATTCCTTATGAACGATCCCATTACTTTGTTTTGAAACATCAGGTGGCATTTTTTCCCATGAATTGAGAGAAATTTCCCGTTACATCAATACTTCGCATCTGTCAATAGCCAAGACTACATTTCCAAAGGCTTGCGACAATACGCAAATTCACAAATTTCGTGAAAACCTTTACAAAATGTTGCTACTCTCAAAAATTTGCAATCCCTACAACGAAAACGCCTGAAAATGGTCAGTGTTTCTCTGACAGTCTGCAACCAACCCTCTTCGTTGTGATTTGCTTTCTTCTGCAATTATTCCTCGGCCATAAGAAATTTCCAATTATTCGACTTCAGCAGTAACTAATACAATTTACACCTTCTACAACTTTAAGTTTTTAGAATGAAGTGTCAGCAAGTTTTTATTGTTTTCTAAAACAGTCCTTATTATTACGCAATTAACTTTCTATGTCTGAACATTCTGAGACTATTTCCCTAGCTTACAGATACCAGCAAAGATTCTTCAAAATTTCATAGCACGTTAATTTTCTCACAAGTTCGTAATTTCTACCGTAAAAACGTCTACATCCTATCAAGTTTTCCAACAACAGCACACGAACATTCCTCTTCGTGATGTGATTTGCAGGTTTTGCATCTGTTTCCTTGGCCATGAAAAATATCAAAATATCCGTCGTATCAAGGAATGAATTAGTAAATTGCCTTCTTTTAATCCTGTTTCACTTTCAAAAGAAAGAGTCAACACCGTCTTCTTTGTTTCACCAACATTACTTCTTGTTGTACAATTAGGTAGCTATGTCTCAGTCTTCTGCGGCTTATTCCCTAGCTGACAAAATACGTAAATTGTCGCCGAAATCACACGAAATCTGTTTATTTTTACATGTTACCAACTCCTTGAAATAAACACCATTAACTTCTCCTTTTCAATAAAAAAAGTCCACCAATGTCTCTTAATGACGGGGTTTGGAATGCTCTGCAACTGTTCCAAGGGTGGGCCTACATAAAAAAATAGTCTTATGGCGAGAAACTCTTGCAATTGAAGAAGAGGTTATAATTTCTGATCATGGAATGCTAGCGACTTTTCAATTGTTTCATTATCAGTCCTCACAGATGTGCATGAGATATGTGATTTCGAAATGTTCTGCGATTTTTCCCTAGCCGCCAAAAAATCACAAAGTTTCTCCATAATGGCATATAGAAACCTGGTTGACTGTATTATTTTCTTCCAGTTGTCAATTTGACCTATGATTTGCTCGCTAACAGCCTTCATCGATACGCATGAGAGTCTTCTCTAACATCCAATTTATCATCAAGTTCATTTATTTCAAATGAAAACCTCTATTTCTTAAAAAAAGGTCACATCCAAGCTCCCCTCAGCCGGTATTTTCCATCTACTGCGACTATCTTTTCGGGAGGCCTAATATTTTACATCGTAGTCATCATATCCGAAAAAGATTTATAAACGTATATAGTAATTACATTTCCTGTTTTTGTGTGATGCAGTGTCATAGATCTCTAAATAGTTCAATCACTCGGCTCTATACTGTGATATTCAGCAACTATTTCCCTCTCTGTCATGGAAATAATAATGTCTCAACAATACAGTGCACCAAAGACCTGGTTTCATGCACACATTTTAACCCTGTCACAATTACCATAGGGATAGACTTCGAAACCGTTCATCAACATGTAATGTCGTCAACATCGTGAACGCGAGACATTATTTTTACATTCTCTGAGATTTTTTTTCGATCAAAATGTTCTGAGACCCATAAATTTTTCAGAGATGCTGCTCAAAAATATGCACTTGTGTGTGTGTGTGTGTGTGTGTGTGTGTGTGTGTGTGTGTGTGTGTGTGTGTGTGTGTGTGTGTGTGTGTGTGTGTGTGTGTGTGTGTGTGTGTGTGAATGTCCCGTGTATCCAACCTAGTTTAGTTCAATCGAGCGATCAAATGATGGAACAAACCTGAAAATAAAATGAATCAATAATTGATTAATAGAATAACCAACTATAACAATACAGTTGTTTTATTTAAGTTAGGTCAATAATTTGAGGATTTAGACAGGCGCATATCTATCATTTGTGGTATGAAACCCTTAAAAAATTGAGACCTAATTAATTATTAAATCGATAACTTAATTGATATGCAATATAATCTACTGAAGCGTCCACAGTGAGCTAAGTCAATAACTGCGTCCACAATAGTTTGGTCGTGCAATGAGGTCCCTGGTCGTTGCTACTAGTGTGGTCGACAACTGAAGTTTTCATTAATACAAATTCACTATAGACACATGGACACCGATTTTTTTTGGGCGGCATAACATTTGTTAATTGCGTATACTTCAAGGTGACATAATTATAAATTATTATATAATAAATCTGTATTGCCTGTGTTCCTAAATGTTGCAAATTCAACGTGACAAGAGATCAAGTGGGTTACAGTTATGAAAACTCATAGTATGCTAAATCTAACGTTGTACGTTGTTTCAAAAGAATTAAAACGTACTTATCCCAGTTTAATTTTGATCAGAATAATTTATTCGAAATAACAATTCTATTGGGATCCAATTGGACGGAGGACGACCTAGATTGACCGCACACATGTATACATAATTGACCGCACACATGTATGCAGAATTGACCGCACTCATTTATGCATAATTGACCGCACACATGTATGCATAATTGCCCGCACTCATGTATGCAGAATTGACCGCACACATGTATGCATAATTGACCGCACACATATATGCATAATTGACCGCACTCATGCATACATAATTGACCGCACTCATGTATGCATAATTGACCGCACTCATGTATGCATAATTGACCGCACGCATGTACGCATAATTGACCGCACACATGTATGCATAATTGACCGCACTCATGTATGCATAATTGACCGCACACATGTATGCATAATTGACCGCACTCATGTATGCATAATTGACCGCACTCATGTATGCATAATTATTGAACGAAAAGAAGTTATTCCGGAACATCATTTCCAAACTGGATAACACGACAAAGCAAATATACGTTCTTCTCTGTTATGTCGGACAGTTAATTAAACCATTTTTTTTGTGAATATTTGAAACGAAGTTAATATTGTATACTGTTAATGAAATGTGTGTGCTTTTCATCATTGGTTCAAATAGAATAGTTCAACTTACTGCATCATTTTCAGTTTGGATATTCGATAAATTCATCTAAATAAACGCTTTAAAGACGCACCAAATAGTAACGAAATCGACAGGCTTTTGTTCTTCTGTCATAATATAATCATTAAAGCTCATCCTGTGTCCGTCATTGTTCACAATAAGCGTAGGAATTGCAAACTTGTGAGAGAAACAATATTTGTGAAATTTTTACGAAACTTTTTCAAATTCTGTAAGATACTGAAATAGAAGCAGCAGATTGAAACATTGCCTCTTAATTGCTAAATAATAATGATTATTGGCGGAAATAACAAGATTTATCCAAAATTTTATTTATAATAACAATTGTTGTCGAAAGAACAAATTGTATCCGTTATTTCTTACAAATGCAAATTTTGGGAAGTATCTCATAGCCAGAGAAATAATCGCAGAAGACTGCAAATCCCAACACGAAAAGGGATGGCTGTGGACTGCTGATCAATAAATTTAGAAGTGTCAAGAGTTTTTACTGTGGGATTTGCTAACTTTTGAGGGAAGCAATATTTGCTGAAAAGTGACGAAGCTAAAAGAATTTCTGAGTGTTTGGGAAATAGTGACAGAAATTGGGAAATAACGTCGACGCTTCTCTTTGGTGCTATGGTTATTAAATAAAAAATTACATGTCAGTCAAAATTACTTGATTCAGCCACTGTTTAATGAAGTTCTGTGAAAAAACTAGATTTTTTTTCGAACTTTTCTAAGCTAGGGAAATAATGGCAAACCTTGGGAAATATGGTCTACAACTTTGATTGATACGAACAATTGATGAAAAATCTAAATGTCCATCAATTCATGAGGAGAAATAACACACACTTTAAAAAATGTTTTTGTCACGTCAAAGAGGCGCATTGTTTTGTGATATTCATAGTGAAATTTCCAGGTGACTGCCTTTTCATTCGATAAGTCGAGGTATAACAAATAGCATTTATTCTTAAATTACGACGAAACTTTGCGAATTTATATAAGAAAGAGAAATGATAGCATAAAAGGCAAATAACGGCGGTGCTTCTTATTAGTGCAGGCGAGGCTTCTCATCAGTGCACGCGAGGCTTCTCATTAGTGCAGGCGAGCTTCTCATTAGTGCAGGCAAGGCTTCTCATTAGTGCAGGCGAGGCTTCTCAATAGTGCATGCGAGGCTTTTCATTAGTGCAGGCGAGGCTTCTCATTAGTGCAGGCGAGGTTTCTCATTAGTGCAGGCAAGGCTTCTCATTAGTCAAGGCGAGGCTTCTCATTGGTACAGGCGAGGCTTCTCATTAGTGCAGGCGAGGCTTCTCATTAGTGCAGGCGAGGCTTCTCATTAGTGCATGCGAGGCTTCTCATTAGTGCAGGCGAGACTTCTCATTAGTGCAGGCGAGGCTTCTCATTAGTGCAGGTGAAACTTCTCATGAGTGCAGACTATTGCTGAAAAAATGCACGTCTCTGGTAATTCAATCAAAAAACTGCCTGGTCGGTGAAACGGAATTGATTGGACGCGGCGTTCACTCTTTACTTTATTTCAGTTATCAGTAAAATGTCGAATAACTGTGTTATAGCCTTGCTTTGTACATTGGTCATGTAATGGTAGTTGTCAATGTTTGTAATGCAAATAACGTGTTCTTAATAGTGTTAGTTATGATGATTTTCAGCATCTTAGGTTGATGAATTGAATGGATATGAGAGTTTGTTGACGTTTTTATTCAAAATTGCAATTTTTGAGTCACACAAGCAATTTTGCAAACTGCATCACCAAAAAACTATTTGACCGTT
>SDVV010020215.1:0-13364 GCA_016164225.1 Gammarus roeselii
ATACTAGCAATTCATAGTGATGTTGAGACATTCAATTGTAATTCTGTATTATTAGCCCAAGACTATTTTTCTAAACATATCACTTGGCTGGGACCACCCAACTTCTAATAGTAGTGATTCATTTACACTCCTTTACTCTTCATGCCTGTAATTTGCTCATTAATTAATACCATGATCTGCAATTAGCTATGTACTATAACTGTATAGTTATAGCGATTGATTTTTCTTCCTAACCTTCTGGTGGAGTGAGGCATGAAATTTGCATCCCCAAGTTTTTGTTGTCTCCAACCAATATTCATGCACCTGTTATTGAGTAACTTGGTTCTCTTATTAGGAAGATTTATTTCTCAGCAAGGATGCCTGAACATGTTTTGATATCTTCTATATGTGACTGATCTGAAATGTTATGGCTACATATAATGTTGTTGGAGAGTTTTAGCTAAATTCCTTCCCTTTGGGCAGATATGAAGGTGTGGTCTGATCCCTTTGATCGGAAATGATTTCAGCATTATAGAGATCAAATGGCAACAAGATGAGGAATGCCAGTGGCTTTAAATGACTGCAGCAAGATACCTGACTTCATTGGGGCCTGTCATGCTGGCACCTGATAAGTTTCAAATAAGGCTCCCGATTATGGTGCCTTCATTACTCAAGCGTTTTTCTTCTAAGGCAAACACAAAGAGGAACAACTCAAGGAGGGTTTGTTGGATTTATTCATGATGAAATAATTTTGTCTACGTCCAAAAAAATTCTGTAAGGACCATTGAAATCACTTTGATCCAAATCATTTTAAAGATTTCCCTTTGTGGGAATTTATGTTGTGATGATAAATACAAGGCACTAGTTTGTACATTCTTAGTTTATATGCAAAGTTAGATGATCACTTTATTGGGCGGATCATGCGTAATTAAATAGAACTATATGTACTAATGAATATTTCTGTCATAGTAGCTCTTAACTGTTGTTCATGAAGGATATGTGATGTAGCTATACAATGACATGATTTGATTTGAGTATTTTTTATTTGCTGCATATAGATTTCATAAGGCATAGGCTTACAAAAAATATATAATGTAACTGGCTTTTGTTTGCTTATTCATCACTTTATCTGTCTCAATTTTAGATTTATTTTATTGTCTGTTTCTTACTTTTGTTTCTTAACCTTTTCAGCCCCCAAGAGCTTGGCACTCCCGATCGTCAGGTGCATCGAGCCAAGAGAGGCCAGCTCAGCCGTGCGTGCCAGCACCTACAAGGACTCCACAGAACAACAAACAGGAAGTTGCTGGAAGGGATGCACACTATTCACTCCATCAACAGCTCCACTATTCACTCCATCAACGACAACACACATTATTCGAGAATCTAGATAATGACCAATCTACCTTAAAAAAAACTATGAAACTCAAAGAGCCTGCATCTTCAGAAGCAAACTGGGATGGGATACAACATCAAATGCCTTTGAAAAATCAAGCAAAGCCATCTCCTCAACCAAGCCGGCATCAACAGACTTAACTACATTCTAATAGATCAGCAACATTTGATCTTCCGTTGATCGAGCCTTCCTAAATCTGAACTGTTCCTTGGAAGAAAAGAGCTGTTAAGACTCTAAATAGTCCACCAGCTCTGCAGCAATAATGCTCTCAATTGACTTGCAACAAACATAAGTAATGCTAACTGACGATAGTTTAGGGGATCATATCTAGATTTACTTTTAAAAATTGGAAAAAACCAATGGACTTCTTCATGCATCATGGAGCAATCCATTCCGCAGAGAAAGGTTAAATTTATATATTCAACTATTTTCATAGTTGAAGGCAATTGGAACGACACATCGATGTAATGTAATTAACATATACACATTTTTTTCATGCATATATGCTCGGCATAAGTAGCGATCGTGTGCTTCCAAGTAGGGAGCACCATATCTTCGGTACCAATGATGTCTTCTTACAAAATATGAGGTATTATCTAGCACTACTGTTGACAAAAAATTGTTCTATTTGTTTGGCATAAACCCTTCAACTTGAAGAAACTCCTGGCCAGCCTACCTAGAATAACATGCGATGGTAACCACAGGAAACGAGACCACGTAAGTCCTCTCCTCGAAAAATTACAGGGGCTCAATATCGACAACAAACTGGCACTCCATAAGTCGATCAGAATTCATTAAGATCTTCTAGAAAAACATTCACCCGGCAGCCAAAGGCACATATATTCTCGAGGTGAAAAGAACAATCGATTCACACAAGAAATAATAAAACTCTGCTTGTTGAACACAGAAAAACAGAAACTGCCTGTCAAGCTTTTTGGATCACTGGACCAAAATCCTTGAACAACCTTTCAACAAGCCTCAAAAATCTTGAATCCAAGGAGTCCTTCAAGGATAGGCTTATTGTACATCTGTTGACCGATCAATTCAAAACTGTAACTTTGCCAACAAACACAAGCTAAATGCATAATACCTGTAACCAGAAAATGCATTTCTGTTCTTGAGCAACCACCACCACTATAACTCTCAACATTGAGGCACCTTCAGATAGTATCTACTCAGACGATAGCTACATATGTTTCCTCTGTTGCTACCGATCACAATTGTCTTGCCAATTACCATAAGTGTTAACTAGCGTTCTGTCTATTTCTATGTTTTAGATGTTCCAGTCGTTTTATTATAATAAAAATACGTACTCAATTTTTCGAGGAATGATAAGCAGCTTCTAACTTGACAAAGGTTAACTCGATTTGAATATAATTCAGTGAATTATTTCTAACAATTACCATGCCATTTTTGATGATACAATCATTGCCTAATAAGCTAACATTTTGCCTGTCTTCTATAACAGAAGTATATTTATCCAACTTGTGTAATTGTATTATTTCTGATTGTCAATCATTTAATCATTTCCTAGCGGTCTTGAAGTGTGTATATTGTATATTCAGTTGTTTGGAATATATTTTATGTATAACTTTTTTGTATAACTTATGTCGTCTATTCATCCCTTCATTATTAATACAATGGTCTAGACCCATTTTTACAATATGTCTGTCCTTTTCAATTTCCCAACCCTATATTGTATTCATATTTTCTGTATAATTCATGTTGTCATTGTACAATTAAGTAGACAACTCATTACAATACGGTAGCACATTTTGATATCCCGATCCCAAGTTCTCGGGACTCTAACCACACGCATGTCACACGCATGTGTGATTTGCCACCACATGTACTTGTTATTTTCCACACCCATCTATTTCGTTATTTATTCCAAGTATTTCTCATTTCTCAACCCTGCGTGTCACTGGTTTTCCCAACGCTATGTAGTCGGAATTATTTTGTCAAAAGAAACCTTTTCTGTATGTGCACAGATGATACTATTGTAAATGATATTTTGTTCCATGTAATCCGAACCGACCCCTAGAGATGAGCTGTGACGAATTCAAATTGAACTTTCGAGGAACGATAGGTAGCTCCCAGCTTTGACAGAGGCCAACTCGACGAGAATATAAATATATTGAATCATATCTACCATCTACCGCACCATTTTTGAAGATACAATCATTGTCACATAATAGGTGCGAGCACATATGAATGTGTATTACACTGATTGTCATCCATAAATGTAGGTAGGTGTGTGCACATATGAATATGTATTTGTATATGTACATGTATGATGGAAATGATTGATTTAATAATAATAATAATGATTATAAAGAAAGGCTGTGTCAGTTGCGCAGCACATTTGCTCAGAAACTTTGGGTGAAACCCATAATGCCCATTGCCGAACTAACGTTGAGCCCTGCCAGACCGTCAAGACCTTATGGGAAACTCGCTCATTTTGCCATCAAATAACTGGAAAGAAGCAAGACTTGGAGGACTCCGCTCTATATACGTCAGAGAAGGCAGATGACGAAAGCTCAGCCATCTCTAGCGGATCATACACCAGCTGCCCACCTGCGTCAGGAAGTGGTCCAACACCAAGACGACCCTTCTTCTTCCTTTGTATGTAAGCATGGAAAAGCTTCGGGGAGTCACTATACCATTGCATAGGTTTTCCTCGCTCTGTGGCTCATTGATTCATTTTGAATCTTTACTGTTGCTTGCCATCCACATGCATGATTTGAAATTTCCTCATTGATTTTGGTGGCAATCTGATTTTATTTTGTAATTACTTATGTATTATTTCGTCAGCAATTGGGTAAATAAAATCAGTGAGAGCAGAGAAGCGAAGGTTGGATGTTTTCGAGATGAAATGTTTGAGGAGCAGGGCTGGAGTAACGCCGAGAGACCAGATCACCAACGACGGGGTTCGAATCAGAACAGGGATGGTGAAGAAGTTGGAGAATATAGTGGATTCGCGTGTTCTGAGAGTGTTCGGGCTCATGGAGAGGATGGATGAAGGGAGATTGGTGAATAGCGTGATGAATGCGGAGGCGAGTGGTCGCAGGCCTAGAGGTAGACCGAAATTTGGGTGGATGGATGGTGTGAAGCAGGCGTTAGGAAGGAGAGACATAAATGTGGAAGTAGCGAGAGAGCACACAATGAACAGGCGTGAGTGGAGATTTTGACGCTGCTCTGATGTGCTTTCCCGTTATCGGGATGGTCGTGGGGTGGGGGTGGGGGGGGTCAACCATTATGACGCGGCGGGGGTAAACCAGTGAAAACTGTCGGGCACTGCTGCTGACAACGGATCCTCGGACTGCACTTATGACCCAGAGTGTGTGTTACGTTGTTACCGGCCGGACCCTTTAGCACAGAAGGGCTTAGTTGTGCGAGCGTATGAGGGTGTGAAGTGCGTCCTGCCGTCGGCCACCCCCCTTTCTGGGGGATGCGGCTTAGTGTTTATATTTGTATCTGTATAACTTCAATGATAATTTTGTTTGGCTATTACCTGCAAACCAGCTTGGTGGCCGAGTGGGTAGCGTGTCGGGCTCACTATCCCCTCCTAGGCATCTGTTAGGTTCACGGGTCGCACGGAGTCACGGCCCAACCGGGAGGGGTGAACACCCTTATTTCCCTTATGACTCTCCTCTTCTTCACCCATCGCTATCTCTCTTTTTCTCCCCCATCCTGATTTACTCAACTTTTATTTACTGTATTAGCATCTTATGTTTAGTTCAAATTTCCCTAAACTTGTCTCAGACTCCTTCCTAACAATTCTCCTAATAGTCGTTGCACATTAACAAGTTTCTTACATACACACGCACACACAGACACGCACACTCAAACATACACATACCGGTTCTAACTATTCTCCTTTTGGGTGGCAAATAACAGTCAAGTTGCGCTCTTTCATTCATGCAACCTATTTCTACGACTAGTCAGTCTTCTTTCCATTCTAGCTGTGCTCATGCGTGAAATTCCCTACACCTAGTGTAGAACTCATGCATGGGATCCTCGTTTCCTGTCCCTTCTTAATCTTACCCCTCAGCAGGTGTTGGAGAGGTAGTGTGTTATTCCTCCTTACTGCCACCCGGGGAGTGCTGGGACCAAATGGCCTCAGCACCTTAGAAGTTCCTGTACCTCCTGTGGCACCCGTACATACCAAAGGCGTTCGCCGCGTAAATTGCTTTGACTTCGCGCAGTAGTAAACCTAACCGGAACATTCAAAGAAGAAAAACGGAGACTAACTTGATGCAGCACTGTTTGCTAATTTGTCATTCGGCGCCAGAACAACGATGGCTCCAGCGCGCTAGAAAGCCTCGTCACTCTGAGCTATTGTTTTTGTGTGGGCTCTCCTCACAACAGACGTCCATTGGGAGCTGGAGGTTGTAGGTTCGCGCCTACCTGACCCTGAGTGAGACATTCTGGCCGGTCTCTTAGATGGTAAAAGGCCAGCCCATAAACGCCGTGGGTAAAAAAAGGCTATCAGGTGGCTGCTACGCGGCAACCCGCTATATAAGCAAAAAATATCCACTTTCCAAATATACCTGTACTATTGGTACGGGTCGCCATAATGTGAGAGTTTCATTTTATGATTTTCCCCGTTTATAGGGTCAATCATTGCCGCCTATTTCTCTCAGGAGTTGCTGGGGCAGGTGTCTTCACACCTCACGACACCATAGGGGCTAATGCCACCCATGGGTCTCCCAAGCTGAGTAATTCGTGATATTGAACACATTCCGCATCGCAAAAACCGCTATACGCATCACAACCGGCGCGTTTTGTTTCACTCCCGTCGGATCCCTGATCGGGCAAGCTCACGAGCTTCCGCTTTTTCATCGGCAATGCAAACTCTCGCTGCAATCCTGTTTCAAGTGTGGGAGCCTAATCAACTAGCCAGCCCGCCACTAATATCCCGATAAACGCCTATCTGCGGCTAAGAAAAATATAAGCGCGTCACGCTCCTCACGTGTGGGAAACTTGCTGACCTTGCTGGACATCACTCGCACAGCTATCAAGCCTGTATTCTTTTGCCGAATGCAGCGAATTGGCACCTGGATATGCAATTATACCCTAAAGCAAACACTCCAACTAATGCTTACTGACGAAAATTTTCGCGACTGCTCGAGTTCAGAGTCCCGCCATATATACACTGACCGCTAGAGAACTATCGACGGAGTAGTAGCTGCAGCTGTGTGATGGGCAACTTCACGTTCGGCTACCCTCCCACAAGCCTGTTTTCTCCGCAGTGATGTACGTGAGTGTATTGGGTCGTGGCTTGGAGCTGTTGGAAATGAATGGGCGAAATTGGCAGCTGAGCTAGTTACGGTTTGCCTATGATACGACACTGATGACGGATTCGGAGGAGAAGCTGTGAAGGTTAGTATCGGAGATGGTTAGTGTGTGACAGGAGGAAGCTCCGAGTGAACGTAGATTAAAGAAGAGTAATGAGATGCCCAAGGAATGTCGATGCAAACAGCGTTGGTGCCCTCCTAAATGGAGAGTTATGGGAGGAAGCTCAGTGGTTGGACTATCTGGGCTCACATGTGGAGAACGCTGAACCAGTGAAAACTCAGGTGAAGTCGCAAATGAAGAAAAGATGTAAAGGGTTTGATGCTCTGAAAAGTGGAATGAGCTGTGGCGGGTCAAGCGGTCGAATTCTTTTGGATTGCTGGACATACGGGGAAAGAGAGGAAACGAGCTCGCAGATTTGAATTGCCGGACTTGTGGGAATAAGAGTGAACGAGCTCGCAGATTTCAATGCTATACTGGCGTTTTTTTTTGCCCATCAACAATTTATCACAATAAATTACCGGGACTGGTTCCCTATCATCAACTCCCATATAAATTTCCGTTGGAATGACATGTGGCAACAGATTGATCAAAAAATGCTTTTGGTGAAACCCTCGGATGGAGAATGGGAAACAAAGTTCTCCAACAGAAACAAAAAGTGTTCATCAACCGCTTTTGAACGGGACACACGTGGGTAACCCACAACCACCTAATGGAGTAGACATGGGACCAGATGCATCACAATGCTCCTGTTGCCACCAGGTGGTTATCAGCGTGGAACACTTACTTAAGGATTACAACGCACTCCAACAGACAGATAAGCCTTTCTGAACTCCCTGCGCAACCTACAAAGCTTATTCACTGACCTTGCCTACCGGATAAGTTTATCGCTTTCGGAAAAGACACCGGACTATAAGAAGTTGTCTAAACCCCAAACATTTGAGCAAACATGGAGGCCTCTCCACCCTACAACGGACAGCGATAGCAATACGTCTACGTAGGTACGCGTTTATACTTTCCGTTCCCGTGCGCACCAGTTTGCGTATATGCCACAGTCAAATTGGGGTGGATGGATGATCCTTCATTTTATAGATAATTAACACTTTATTTTATTATTTATTATTTCGTGGGCTCTATTATTTATCTGTACCCTTTTTTCATGGTGATCAATTTTGAATTAGTTATGTAATTATTTAACGTTAGGGGCCCTAGGTGGACCGTGTGGTGTGTTAGTCTAGTCCAACCTACGGCGGGAGAATTTGCACTCTCCCGGGCGCCTTATAAATGTCCGAGCACAGCTAGGCGTTTTGATGGCTAAATGGTGAAATAATGTTGATGTTGATCTTGGAGAGTGAAAGTGTTGAATGGCACTGTGCGTGAAGGGGACGAGGCAGTTTGAGGCGAATGGAGACGGGTCGACTGGCGAGACGACGAGTCGAGACGAACCGAGGCTGGTTGAGACTAGGTGACCCGGGAATGGGGGGTACTCGTGGGACCCGGGGATTTCGGGAACCCCGGGGGATTTGGAAGACCAAGTCCCCGGGACTTGGTCTTCCGGAAAACACACCGGACTGTACGAAGCTGTCTAAAACCTTAACACCTGTGCGAGTGAGGCGGTCTCTCTACCCCATTACGCACAGAGATAACAATACATTTATGATGATACGCGTTAACTCTTTACTCTGTTGTACGCGCTAGTACGCGAGTATGCCACAATTGAAATATGTACTTGGTTCCATCATGACATGACTAATATTTTCGTACGGGAGGCCGTTCGAACTTACCTAAATCAATGAATGACGGTCGCGCCCTACGGAGGAGCCTATTATGACTCACGTTGAGTCTCCGGTGGAAATGAGGCTAAAATCAAATCAAAAATCTCCAGATTTTGAGGGGTTGGAGGCAGGGATTCGTTTCGCTTGAATCTTCATCTTACATGAATAGAGGAGTTCTACTGTAACTAAACTAGACCGCGTAGCTATAAACATTGTGTTGCGTTACTGTCTGAGCTTACTTTGTGTGTGTTGCCGTAAACCTTGTACCAATCTCGACGATGCAGCCTGTGCGCACTGGCGTGCATACTTATTAATCTTGAAGTTCTAAATGATTAAAAGTGAAGATACGTTTGTCTAAACGCTTTTTTGGGGTGGATGGATGGTTATTCATTTTATAGATCAATAACACTTTAATTTAGTATTTTATTGTATCTTATTTCGTGGTCACAATTATTTTTCTGTGCCTTTTTTTTCATTGTGATAAATTTTGCATTTGTTATTATTATATATAAATATATATATAGAGGTTGGTTGAGACAAGGTGACCCAGGGAAGGGGGGTCTCTTAAGACTCGGGGTTTCGGGAACCCGGGGGACTTGGAAGACCAGGAGGATTTGGGGTGACCCACTCGGACCCTTCTGGGGCTCTTTAGGACACCCTTGAGACCCTTCGGGACTCTCTTGAGAAACTGTAGGACCCACTTGACGCCCCTTTGAATCCTGGAACCTTTACTCCCTCCTCCCAAATCTACGTTAAACCTACTCTGTATCTACGTTGAACATACTCTGAATCTACGTTGAACATACTCTGAGTCTACGTTAAACCTAATCTGAATCTACGTTAAACCTAATCTGAATCTACAGTAAACCTACTCTGAATCTACGTTAAACCTACTCTGAATTTATGCTAAACCTACTCTGAATCTATGTTAAACCTACTCTGAATCTATGTTGAACCTACTCTGAATCTACGTTAAACCTACTCTGAATCTACGTTAAACCTACTCTGAATCTACGTTAAACCTACTCTGAATCTACGTTAAACCTACTCTGAATCTACAATAAACCTTTTCGGTATCTACTACTACCTATTCGGTATCTACGTTGAACCTGCTTTGTATCTACGGTAAATCTACTCTAACTACGGTAAATCTACTCTGTAACTACGGTAAATCTACTCTAACTACGGTAAATCTACTCTGTAACGACGGTAAACCTACTCGGTAACTACGGTAAACCTACTCGGTAACTACGGTAAACCTGCTCTGTAACTACGGTAAACCTACTCTGTAACTACGGTAAACCTACTCTGTAACTACGGTAAACCTACTCTGAAACTACGGTGCACCTACTCTGAAACTACGGTACACCTACTCTGAAACTATGGTACACCTACTCGGAATCTACATTAAACCTACTTTGAATCTACGCTGCACCTACTCTGCCACTCTTCAATTGCCCTACGGGGGAGTCTGCATTAACTTCGAGTTGGGACTCCTGTGGAAAACAAAATCAAACTACTACTACTACTTCAACACTTTTCTTGTGCGCACCAGCTTGCGTTTGGGGTGGATGGGTGATTGATTATTCATTTTATAGATCATTAACACGTTATTCTAGTATTTAATTATTTCGTATTGCTTGAGCTCTATTATTTATTTCTGCTCTTTTTTCATGGTCATCAATTTTGTATTAGTTATAAAATTATACATCGTTAGACGCCCGCATGGGCCCTGGGTGGATTCGTGCGACGGTGTCGCGTTGGGGGTCCCGGCGGAGCGCGAAATAAACTACTACTACTACTCTACGTTGAACCTACTCTGAATCTACGTTAAACATAGCCCTACGGGGGAGTCTGCATTAACTTCGCGTTGGGACTCCGGTGGAACATGGAAGCAACAACAACTTCTACTACGTTAAACCTACTCTGTATCTATGTTAAACCTACTCGGTATCTACATTAAATCTACTCAGTACCTACGTTAAACCTACTCTATAACTACGTTAAACCTACTCGGAATTTACGTTAAACCTACTCGGAATTTACGTTAAACCTACTCGGAATCTACGTTGAACCTACTCTGAATCTACGTTGAACCTACTCTGAATCTACGTTGAACCTACTCTGAATCTACGTTGAACCTACTCGTAATCTACGCTGAAACTACTCTGCCACTCTTCAATTGCTTCTGGTGGGAATGAGGCCCAAATCAAAATCTTCTTCGTGTTGGGACTCCGGTGGAAAACAGAAGCAACTACTACTATTACATGGAACACCCTTGAGAAACTTTGGAACACCCTTGATAAACTGTAGGACCCGCTTGAGGCTCCTCTGAACCCTAGGACCCCTACTTCCCCCTCCCCAGGCTGTAAAACCCATTCACAGAAAACTATGTATGTGAAGGGAGTAGAACAATAAACTATTACAGTCCGTGGATTATTGGCACAAAGGGCGAGGGTCGCGTCGAGGCTGGTCGAGGTGCGTCGAGATCGGTCGAAACGTGTTGAGGCGAGTCGAGATTGGCCGAAATGCTTCGAGACAAGCCGAGATGAGCTGAGACGAGGGGCCCCGGGGGACTTGGGTTACCCTCTGGGATTCGTCAGGTTCTTATGGGACCTGAGTCACTCTACTCTCACCCTAAATTGCTTGAGTGAAAAATTTTGTTATTACAATCCACATGATTACTAGCGCAGAGGGGAAGAGCCGCGTCGAGGCTGGTCGAGGTGCGTCAAGATTCGTCGAAATATGTTGAGACGAGTCGAGACTGGCTGAAATGATTCGGGACAAGTCGAGGGACCCGGGGAGCTCGGGAAGACGCGGGGAACTTGGATTACTCTCCGGGATTCATCGGGCTCTTTTGGGACCCAAGGAACCTATGTCTCCCTCCCACCCTATCCATTTAAACAATAAGTGCGAAATCAATAATCTGAGCAGTTTTTCTGCCCATGACGAACCTGCTCTTAACTTTCTTTTTCACGATTCACAATATTATAACGCTGGAGTATTTGTGCGGGAGTTCGGGTTGGTGATTTTGTGGTTGGGTATTTTTTCTTCAGTCTGTGTTCGCTGCGCGTGCACGGACCATATGCAGTTTCTGGGGATGACCTGGACTGCGCAGCTATAAAACCTTGTGACGCGTTGCGGTTGGAGTCAATCTAATCCGTGAAGCCTTAGACCTTGTACCAATTCTTGGAGTTCTGAGTAGGTGGAGGCGGGGATTCGTTTTGTCTGAGTCTTTATCTTGCCTGACTAAATAAATTGTACTTGAAATCAAATAGACCGCGTAGCTGGAAACATTGTGTTCCATTGCTGTCGGAGCTGGCTTTGTCCGTGTGGCCGTGAACCTGTACCAATTTTGACGATACTATCTGTGCGTATTGGCGTGTGGACATGTTAATCATGAGAGTCTGAGAGGTTTAAGGCGAGGATTCGTTTCGTTTCATCCGAGTCTTTATCTTTCCTGAGTAAATATATTGTACCAATACAACTGGATCGTGTAGCTGTAAATATTACGTTGCGTTGCTGTCGGAGCTGACTTAGTCCGAGTAGCCGTGAACCTTGTACCAATTTCGACGATACTATCTGTGCGCACTGGCGTATGGACATATACATGAGGTTCTGAGGGGTTGGAGGCGAGGATTTGTTTCGGTTCATCTGAGTCTTTATCTTACCTAAATGAATAAATTGTAATTTATACAACTAAACCGCGTAGCTGTAAATATTGTGTTGAGTTGCTGTCTGAGCTGAATTTGCCCGTGTAGCCACTGACCTTGTACTAATCTTGACGATGCTACCTGTACGCACTAGGGTGCGTACATATACTTTTTAAGTTCAAAAGGATTGGAAGCGGAGGTCCGTCCGATCCACAATTTTGTCATGTTTAATATATAATGGCCGTCCTACGGAGGAATCTGCATTATCTTTGCGTTGGGACTCCGGTCAAAAATGAAAGCAACTTCTACTACTATATAATAGATTATGCTAGTGAATGTGTGCTGGAGTTTCTGTTTGTGATTTTGTGAAAGTGTTTTTTTTTCAGTCTGTGCTCGCTCGCGTGCACGGATCATATGTAGCTTCTGGGGTTTACCTGGACTGCGTAACTGTGAACCCTGTGACTCATTGTGGTTGGAGTTGATCCAATCCGTGAAGCCGCAGACCTTGTACCAATTTCGACGATACTATCTGTGCGCACTGGCGCGCGCGAATATTACTCTTCGAGTTCTAAGTGGTTGGAGGCGGGGATTCGTTTCGTTTGAGTCTCTATCTTGCCTGAATAACTAAATTGTAGCTCTACTTAACCAGACCGCGTAGCTGTCAACATTTTAATGCGTTGCTGACGGAGCTGACTTTATCCGTGTAGCCGTAAACAATGTACCAGTCCCGGCGATGATACCTGTGTGTGCACTACCGTGCGTACATATTACTCTTGAAGTTCCTCACGGACCCAACCTACCGTAAAAAGCTTATCGCTTTCGGAAAACACACCGGACTAAACGAAGCTGTCTAAACCTCTAACACCTGGGCAAATGAGGTGGTCCGGAATTTGTGTCTTAACGCTCCCGTGCCACATTATAACTGATCTTTTCAGAGAACCCCCGCTATAGCACAGATTGGTCCCTAGTTTGTGCTGGGACCTTAAACCGCACGTTTGCTTTGACTAAACATTTGAGGTCGTGTAACGTTAAAAGTAAACTCGCTATAGCCAGCTAATAGGTCAGCAAGAGTGAGCCCCCTAGGCCCCTGGCGCAAACCAGGGGGCCGATGGGGAGTCGGAAGAAACTCCATTTGGGAGGGACCAGCATCCCCTCCAGAACATCAAATACCAAGATTCCATCTGCCAAGAACATCAGCCTCGCCAAGATGACCAGCACCACCTCGGCGGACAACGACCGAAGGGACTGCCGCATCGATGAGTTGAC
>SDVV010020216.1:0-13363 GCA_016164225.1 Gammarus roeselii
ATTGCCATGTGGCTTTATTACACCCTCTCTATGTTATCGCCATGTAACTTTATTACACCCTCTCTATGTTATTGCCATGTGGCTTTATTACACCCTCTCTATGTTATTGCCATGTGGCTTTATTACACCCTCTCTATGTTATTGCCATGTGGCTTTATTACACCCTCTCTATGTTATTGCCATGTGGCTTTATTACACCCTCTCTATGTTATTGCCATGTGGCTTTATTACACCCTCTCTATGTTATCGCCATGTAACTTTATTACACCCTCTCTATTTTATTGCCATGTGGCTTTATTACACCCTCTCTATGTTATTGCCATGCCTTTATTATTTGCACACTGAGAAGTCAACTCTATCGTCGCGAGAGCTGATGGAGTGGGCGAGGCATTTCTACTCCAGTGAAGGGCAAGGCTCGACACAATCACCTGCTTTATAACCCTATGACCTGACGTTAAGAAATGTGCACTTTAGCGAAAGGAATTGAGTTAGTGGTTAAGGATTCACTGATCTCATAAATGATAGGTTTCCGTTCAAATTTAAACCACGAAATTGAGACGTTGCGCGTACCACGTGATGACAAGCGGTTCCAAAACCACTCACCTCTGCGTCGTCCGACAAGATTAACGAACAGTCGTCCGCGTCACCATGACCTCGGAAACAGGCCGCCGCAAGAAGGCATTCTTAACTTGGTAGGGGAATGGTACGTTTTCTTGACAGCTACTCATGTCGGAGCACCGGTGGAGGCGGACCCCATAATCTAATCTTCTTTGCAGCTGTGCTTTTTGGTGTAATTATTTGCACTAATTTTTTCCCAGCGATTGGACCTTTAATGTAAGCTGAACTGATAGCCCAGTTTTCAAAATCCGTCATCAAATATATTATTTTGCGGTAAAATCTGTACTCTGAATATATTACTCAGAAAGTTTAAACAATGTTGAATAACAGGCTAGACGGCAGTAGATAAGATCTTCATCAACAACCTAAAATGCGAATCTTTTGTACCGTAAGAGGTACATTCATCCCTGCAGTTGACTTGTCCTGTTCTCTATCCTTTATATGGCCCTCGCGCCCTCCCGGGGAGCTGAGAGAGACTCGCGTCAATGCCCTGGCGTGAACCTTCCGTATTAAATAAGCAGCGTTTCTTTTCCAAGAGTCTTGACTCCTTTGACGATTCGGAACAAAACGTCCATTTCTAATCGGGCGTTTGTTGCAATCTGTGATGAGAATTGGAGCACTGATCAAAACGTTGCCTTTAATTTTATCCCCTGAAAAGCATCGACTTTACCTTTCGGAAAGTGTCGCCTTGAGCTCAGCCCTGAAGAGTGTGCACTGACCACGAATACCCTGAACGTATCGATGTGATTTTGATTGTTTTGCTGGATATTTGGGGATCATTTTCTCATTTGAAGTACCATAGGAAGCCGTTTGTTTCCAGAGTCCACGATCACAGCGTTCCAGTGCTGACAGTTCGAATCCAGATAATTAATTGATTTGCCTTGACATCGCATGAGCGATTCCTGGTGATTGCTGGCATTGAACCAGTGAGGTCGTGTGAGGTCGTGTAAAAGGCGGAACCTCTGGTAATAAGCACCATAAAGATTGCATAGAATGGAAATGTGCATGGAATGGGATACGATTGATGCTATTTTCGAAGCATCTTTTTTTCATGAAGGCTCTGTCGGCATTAATCAATACCATATTCAGCAATAGAACACATGCCCATTCAAAGCCAAATTAAACATTCATAATAAAGATCTCTGATGATCATTGATCAAATTTAGCTGAGAATCACTTGGAGGAAATGAGGAACAGCAGTCTGTATGATCCTCCTAATTTATGAGCTACTGGAATGACCCCCCTAGAGTCAAACAGCAATGTTGATGCGCAGGTGGAAATGAGGCTCAAATCAAACAGCAATTCATCACAATTTTTTCCTTCTATCCATTGAAGGAAACGACACTTGATAGATCGTAATCAATATATAATTTTTCCCCTCCAATATTCACGCTGCCTACATTTTCATTTGCAAGTGTAATTAGAGGCTGTACGTCAACTTACTTATCCGAGGTAATTAGAGGTTGTTCGTCAACTAATTTATCCGAGGTAATTAGAGGTTGTTCGTCAACTTATTTATCCGAGGTAATTAGAGGTTGTAGGTCCACTTACTTATCCGAGGAAATTAGAGGTTGTACGTCAACTTACTTATCCGAGGTAATAAGAGGTTGTTCGTCAACTTATTTATCCGAGGTGATTAGAGGTTGTTTGTCAACCTATTTATCCGAGGTAATTAGAAGTTGTACGTCCACTTATTTATCCGAGGTAATTAGAGGTTGTACGTCAACTTACTTATCCGAGGTAATTGCTGTAAAATAGATTTTACTGACCTCAAGGACGAGACTCTTATTAAGAGAAGTAGCATATCTCAACTTACCAAGCATGACAAATAGCATTATTTCACCGCCCTACGGGGGAGTCTGCATTAACTTCGCGTTGGGACTCCGGTGGAACATGGAAGCAAATAATAAAATAAAATAGCATTATTTCAATTAGGATTGGTCAATGGAAAAATATCGGTAACTTTTTAACAGTTTGTTGACTCGCATACCTTACACAAATGAAAAATAATGAATGCTGCCTAAATAGTCGTCTGATGACTCCTTTTACCACTTCTTTGATGAACTATATTGATAAACTTCCACTACCAACAATGAATTTTATTTTACATTTAAGTGTTTGTATAGATAAATACAACTTACATTTTCTGATTTGCGCAGACATTAAAAAGGTATACCTGGTGTTATTTGAGATAGAACAATATTTAGTTAACCAGTCATGAATTTCCTTAGGTACGCAATTTATAAAAAAAATGTTTATCGTAACACTGCACAATTTATTCAATTTATGATGTGCTGTTTGGCTGAAACCAAAAGTAAAGTAGAGAGGCCCACCTGCATTCACAGGGAATTAAAATAATACTTTATTACCTGCTATAAGATGGAAAAATCGAATTTTTTGGAAAACAATTACAGGGTTCAGCTTGGGACAATTTGAAGGAAATAAATAATGAGGCACTACGGTAACGATTCATACTCAGTTTATGGCCGCCCACGAGGAAACCTACACGAGTAAGGCGGGTCAACTCCATCAAGATGCCTTGCCTGCGGTGGCGGTGTCTGGGGCTCCGGCCCCAGCGAAGGTCCCTCAAACCCACCCTGTTTAATATCCTCTCCGGTGGGGATTGCGCCTTGTGCGCCATCTCTGCGGTGTTGATGTGGACGCAGCCTGTACGCTGCCCAGCCTTCAGGCCCACCGACACGTCCAAGACACCAGAGCCACAACATATACACTGCATTGTTTTTCATGGACAAATGAACAATCCCCATCATTTCTCCCCTACAAAACATTCCTGTTCTACATGAGGTTATCCCTGCACGCATCTGGTTGGTGCGTTGCAGTGTGGCTGAGGGACATGAACACGTTGCAAGTTTCAATGTTCTGGTGTCCACAATTAAAATCATACCGCACGGGTGGCTTTTCGTTTACTGTCACACATCCCACAAAGTGAATTCAGATAGCAACAAAAACACTCCTCCCCACCACTAAACCGGCCACCCATTTCTCGTCTCCCACCTCCCTTTGTCTCAACACGCGCGTGTCGGTGGGTATCGAGGGTTTCGGGCGGTGCGCTGGCGCGGTTTCCACTACCGCAGGTGGAAACCGGGGCTAAGCAACAACAACAACAACTCAGTTTATGAAATGATGTTGACTGAACCCAAAAATCAGGTGCCAATTCGCCGTCAAGCTGCACAGTGAACTCTAACAGTATTTTATATCCGCGAAGTGTGTTTTTTCACGTAACTTGATATATCTGAAATAACTTTTTTATAGGATCAGCTTATTGTAACAAAGTATTTTACTTCTTTGAATGCGATGGCTTCAATTTATAATTGATGACAAAATACGAAATAACTTTCACTGACTAACTATGAAGCGAAAATGTATGTGCGGTCCACTCAATTTATGAAAGAAATGCTGATGGCTGAGCTCCAAAATCAGACGCAGTCAAAGAACAACATCCACAGCAAAATCGAACAGTATTTCATCACCGCGGTGTATTTGTTCACATTCCTTCGAATATCTGAAATTTCATTATAATGTATTTCATTTATTATTGTGAGGAAATGAAAAATTACTTTTATTGGAATAATTGACGCCAATTTCAAGAAACTATAAGAAACTATATAACAAGACTATTTACGATTTAGGCATTTTTTTTAAATTCTGTTGAGTGGACCCAAAAATTAGACAGAATGAAGCCCACGAGACGGCGTCAGAGAGCAACATGCACAGTGAACGCGAACAGCATTTCATAGCCGCGTTGTATCCAAAAATTTCACATTTTCTTTAAATACCAATTTATAGAAACTATGTAACGAGACTACGTACCATCAACTCAATTTGTGAAATTCTGTTCGCTGAACACAAAAATCAGACACAGTTGCCACAAGACGCCGTCAAACAGCAAACTCAGAGTGAGCTCGAGCAGTGTTTCATAACAGCGGTGTATAATTTTTTCCCATTCCCATGAACTTTTTAAATAAAACGATTCCGAGATTCAGTTTTGTGTAACTAAGTAATTTATTACTTTCGATTCGATGTCTTCCATTTATTATTGGTGAGAAAATAAAAGAAAACTATTTTATTGATAATATTAATGCCAATTCATAGAAACAATGTAACAAGATTTTATTTCCGATCCACCCATTTTATGAGATAGTAAACATATATTAGTGAGAGAACAAACAAATAAGTATTTCAATGGAATGACTAGTGCCAATTTATAGAAACTATGTAACGAGATTCCATTACGATCCACTGAATTGATGATATACAAAAATCAGACACAGAAGACCACACGACACCGTCAAGGTGCAATATTCCCTGTGAACTCGAACAGTATTTCATGACCGCGGTGTATCCTAAAATTTCACGTTTTCTTCTAATGCTAATTTATAGGAAATGTAACGAGACTCATTGTACGAACTACTCAATTTATGAACTGCTGTTGACCTAGCCCAAAAAACAGCCTCAGAAGCCCACTCGACGCTGTCAAACAGCAATATTTACAGCGTACACTAACAGTATTTTATAATAGCGCAGTATTATTTTTTTCTTATTGTTTCACATAAATTTTTTCTTGGATTCAGATTAGTGATACGACTTTTAATATGATGTCTGCCATTTATTATTGGTGGGCGAATACAAAAAAAAATATTTGGCATGATAAATGCCAATTTGTAGGAACTAGTTTGTGACAGTCTATGTGCGATCTACTGAATTTATGAAATGCTGCTGGCTGAAGCCAAAAATCAGACAAAGAAGCCCACAAACATCACATTTTACGAAGATACACGTTAACTCTTTACTTTCTCTTACGCGCTAGTACGCGAATATGCCACAATTGAAATATGTACTGACCTCATCTTGACATGACTAATATTTTCTCACGCGAGGCCGTGCAAACTTACCTGAATCAACGACGGTCGCGCCCTACGGGGCAACCTATTATGACTCACGTTGAGGCTCCGGTAGAAGTGAGGCTCAAATCAAATCAAATCAGAAGCCTACAAGACGCCGTCAAACAGCAACATGCACAGTGAACTCAAACTGTATTTCATAATTGCAGTGCATCCAAATAATTCACATTTTCTTTGAATGACAATTAATAGGAACTATGTGACGAGACTCAATGTACGATCCCCTCAATTTATGAAATACCGTTGCCTGAACCCAAAATCAGGCACAGAAGCCCACAAGATGCCGTCAAACAGCAAAATTCACAGTGAACTCGAACAGTATATCATAACCGCGGTGTATTGTTTCACATTTCTTTTGAATATCTTTAATGAAATTATTAGTATGTTCAGGTTAGTGGAACTAAGCATTTTAATACTTTTATTATGATGTCTTCCATTTGTTAATGTGAGAAAATAAAAATAGCTTTCATTGGTATATTTGACGGCAATTCAAAAAAATATATGTAACGAGACTATTTACGTTTCACTGAATTTATTGAATTCTGTTGACTGGGCCCAAAAAAACAGACAAAGAGAACCCACGGGACGGCTTCAAAGAGCAACATGCACAGTGAGCTCAAACAGCATTTCATAACCGCGTTGTATCCAAAAATTTCACATTTTCTTTAAATTCCAATTTATAAATACTATGTAACGAGACTACGTACCATCAACTCAATTTATGGAATGCTGTTCGCTGAATACAAAAATCAGACACAGTAGCCCACAAGACGCCGTCAAACAGCGAACTCAGAGCGAATTCGAGCAGTATTTTATAGCAGCGAGGTATATTTTTTTCCCCATTGAACTTTTTAAATAAAATGATTTCGAGATTCAGTTTTGTGTAACTAAGTAATTTAATACTTTTGATATGATGTCTTCCATTCATTATTGGTGTGAGGATAACAAATAAATATTTTTCTCGGTTATGCTAATACCAATTCATAGAAACAATATAACGAGACTGTTTCCGATCCATCCATTTTATGAGAGAATAAACATATAATGGTAAGAGAATAAACAAATGACTATTCCACTGGAATGACTAGTGTCAATTAAAAAAAAATATGTAACGATACTCCATTTACGATCCACTGAATTTATGAAATACTGTTGGCTGCACACTAAAAAACGGACACAAAAGTCCACAAAACACTGCCAAAGAGCAACATTCCCAGTGAACTCGAACAGTGTTTCATATCCGGGTGTATCACAAGATTTCACATTTTATTCGAATGCGAATTTATAGAAACTGTAACGTGACTCAATGTACGAATCACTCAATTTATGAAATGCTGTTGACTAAGTTCAAAAATCAGACTCAGAAAAGCCCTTTCGACGCTATCTAAGAGCAAAATTTACAGTGTGCACAAAGAGTATTTCATGACCGCGGAGTATAAATTTTGTCCTAATTGTTTCAACTAAAATTATTTTGGGATTCAGATTAGTGAAACAACTCTCAATATGATGTCTGCTATTTATTATTGGCGGAAAATAGAAATAACTTTAATTGGCCTAATAAATGCCAATTTCTATAAACTATGTTGTGAAACTCTATTTGCGATCCACTCAATTTAAGAAATGCTGCTGGCTGAACCCCAAATTAAGACACATAAGCCCACAAGACGCTGTCAAACAGCAACATTCACAGTTAACTCGAACAGTATTTCATAATCGTGGGGCATCCAAAAAAGTCAAATTTTCTTTGAAGGCCAATTTATATAAACTATGCAACAAGACTAAATGTACGATCCACTCAATTTATGACCTACTATTGACTGAACCCAAAAATCAGACAAAAATTCACAATGAACTCCATCAGTGTTTCATTACCGTGTTGTATTAAAACAAATTTTTCTTTGACTTCTGAAGTACTTAGTGTAACTAAGTATTTCACTACTTGTGATACGATATCCTCCATTTACTGTTGGTGAAAGGATATAAAATATCAATTTAACTGATGTAATTAATGCAAATTTATAAAACCCATGCAACGAAACTGTGTAGTACCCCCTCAATTTATGAAACGCTGTTGGTTGAACCCAAAAATCGGGCACAGAAACCCCAAGACGTCGTCTAGAGCAGCCAACATTCACAGTAAACTCGAATAGCATTTCATAACTGTGTTATATCCAAAAATTTCGAATTTTCTAGGAATGCCAATTTATAGAAACTATATATATAATTAGACTGTATAATCCACTCAATTTATGAATTGCTGTTGGCTGAACCCAAATGTCACACAGAAGCCCACGATATACCTTCAAACAGCAATATATACAGTGAACTGGTTCAGTATTTCATAACTGCGGACTAATGAATATTTTTACAATTGCTTTGATTATCTGAAGTAAAATAGTTTTTTGATTCAGTTTAGTGTAACTAAGTATTTTGCTACTTTTAATATGATGTTTTCCATTTATTATTGGTGAGAGAATAAAAATAACTCATTAATTGATGCCAATTTATAGAAATGATCTAACGTGACTAGAAACAATCCTCTCAATTTATGAAATGCTGTTGGCTGAACCAAGAAGTCTGGTTAACTGTGATTACATTTTATTTTTGCGCACGTTCGAACGATTCCTAATTAAAGCAGCGATTAATTGATCCTGCCATGAGTTTGATTTGATTTAATTTGAGCCTTATTTCCAACAATGCATCAACGCGAGTCATCGTGGGCTCCACCGTAGGGCAAATTCTGCCATGGGATATTTTTACTCGACAAGAGTAAAATAAAAGCTCACCAAACAGTTCGCTGCGTGTTGCAATTTTTCTGAATACTCGGTGTAAACTTTTACGAAAACCTCTCATGTATATATTATATTGCTGAATGACAAAATATTGCTGACAAGCGATTCGAAATATTTGGTTAAGCGAAATGATGGAAATACGATTTTTGGCATTTGTAGTAAATGCTTACGTAAAAAAATTATTTGCAATCGAATTCCGTGACAAAGCCTTCGATATGGACCACATGATTGAGTTGACAATTTTAACAAATCCAAGCGAAATGTGTTATCAGAGTGGGTCGAATCGATTCACTAAACTCACTAAGTTGTTGTACCAAGAAGTACGTTCCCATCAAACATAATTTCATTTGCTGAGCAGACCCACAGCGTACATTTTCCGTTATTTGCCAAAATAAGCGGTTTTTGACAGCGATGCCAACATAAAAGTATTCAGTTCGAGTGATGACAACTTTGACGAAAATGTATTACGAGATGCGATAAACTATTTGTGAGCCTGGCTTTTGAATACTGTGGGCAATGAGGGTATGACTCATCACTCATTGAGGACTTCAGTATCATGAACGGTAATCCTTCTATGTTAAGCGATAATGTCTTTTAGTTCAATAATAAACTTCTTGCATTCGAACATTTTCAAATCATATCGGTAGAATTATCAATACTTCTTATGCCACGCTGCAATGCATCCTCTTCTCCATATTCCAATCAAACAATTTTACTTATACAGGTGGAAACAATCGCATATTAAGTATTTCGAGGAAAATAATCATTGCAAGCTAAATAGGAGGTGGATGTCACGACTACGCTTCAGATTTTTTTGTTTACTTTATACAATAAAACAATATTCCAGAGCCGTTGATCTACATGACGATTAACCAATTTTTATTTGCAGTGGCTCTGGGTAATTTAATACCTGGGCCTCTTCCATCTCTCGCGTATTCTCCGAGTATCACAGTTGATATTTTCGTCAAATGTACCGTAGCGAAAACAAATTCGTTTAGGGTTAGTCTACAGCAGCGACAATAAAGAACTATTCCCACTTGGAACTTAACTTCATGTAGATATTTATTACGGTACTATACTATCTGGACAAAGCTTCTCAATGGATAACAGCAATAAAATTTCCGAGGAGTTCAAAAATTGAACGGAAAATCATTCAATGTTAAATACGTCAGTCAGGAGCTCATAAACATGACCTTGAAGTGTAAGTTAATTTTTTTTGTCATCGCACTTACTGTCTATCTTCACCGGAGCTCAGACGCGATTTGATTTGATTTGATTCGAGCCTCATTTCCCCCGGAGCCTCAACTTGAGTCATAATAGGCTCATTTCCCCCCGGAGCCTCAACTTGAGTCCTAATAGTTCGCACGGCCTCGCGTGCGAAAATATCAGTCTTGTCAAGATGAAATCAAGTACGTATTTCAATCGTGGCATATTCGCGTACTAACGCGTACAAGAGAGTAAAGACTTGACTCGTATCTTCTTCAATGTATTGTTATCTCTGTGCGTAATGGGGTGGAGACACCACCTCACTTGTACAGGTTTTGGGGTTAGACAGATTAGTATAGTCCAGCGTGTTTTCCGAAAGCGATAAGCTTTTTACGGTAGGTTGGGTCAGTGAGTAGGCTTTGTAGGTTACTCGGGGGATTTAAGATCGCTTTTCGGGTTGCCGCGAGTGTGTTGCAATCCATCAGTAAGTGTTCCACGCTGATAGCCAATTGGTGGGAACATGGGCAAGGTGGCGCGTTTGGTCCTATGTCGACATCCATCAGGTGGTTGTGAGTTATCCACGTGTGTCCCGTGCACAACCGGTTGATGAACACTTGGTATTTTCTGTTGGTGAACTTTGTTTCCCAGTCTCCGACTGAGGGTTTGACTGAAAGCATTTTTTGCTCACTCTGTTGCCACATTTCATCCCATCGGGATGTTATATGGGAGTTGATGATAGAGAACCAGTCCCGGCAATGTTTTGCGAAAAATTGTTCTTGGTGAGTAGATGCCAGTTTAGCAAGCGAGTCCGCAAGTTTGTTTCCTCTTATTCCCGCGTGCCCGGGGATCCAGCAGAGGTCCACTGCCTGACCCGTCTCGGTCATCGCAAAGAGATCGTGCTGCCTTTTCCGTAGAACGTTATGTTCGTAGTGCAGTGTTTTAAGCTGGGTGAGGACACTCAGACTGTCTGCGAATACGACGTATTTGGGAAGTGATGTGTTTTTGCAATAGAGATGGCTAGTTCGAGAGCGTGAAGCTCCGCAGAGAACACGTATGCCTCTTGTGGGAGGGTGGCCGAGAGTGGGGTGTCCCCGCACACAGCGGCGGCTCCCACTCCATCCACGGGCTTGGAGCTGACAGTGTATAAGTGGCGGTGCTCTAAATATTCTTCCTTAATTAGTCTTAGGAATTCCTGCCGGTACGCGTTGGTTGGAGTAGTTGCTTCAGGGTACATTCGCAGGTCTAGATTGACGGGTGGTGGGTTGATCATCCATGTTGGTGTGTTAATTTGAAGGATTCGGTAGGAAAATGAAGGCTTAATAGCTTCACGATTGATGTTAAGCGAGGTCAGCAGGTTGTCCACACGTAGGGAAAACGGTGGGCATATATGCTTTTTAGCCGCAAAAAGGCGCTTATCGGATATGTTGGTGATGTTGCTGATTGCTGGGTTGTTGATTAGACTTCTAGTCTTAAAATAGTATTGTAGTGGAAGTTTGTCTCGCCGGAGCGGAAGTGGAAGTTTGTTAGCGAGCACGTTAAGAGATTCGATTGGGGTGGAGCGGAACGCGCTGGTTGCGATACGCAAAGCATTGTTTGCGATGGTCGAGAATAGTTTTGGCTGCAGATCCGTCGACAACAGCTCCATAGTCCATGCGTGATTCGGTAGTTGAATTGAAGTTCCTGTACGTCGTGATTGTTTGGTCGGTTGGTAAGAAGCGATATGATGACTGGGCTGTGATCACTGTCGTGTGTTGAGGGCACGACTCCCCAAACGAGTTGGGGAGCTGAAGTGGGGGAACAAATTTATAAATCAATGGTGGTTTCACTTTCGAGGGTGATCCGAGTGGGTTGTCCATCGTTGAGAAGGACCAGGTTGTGAGTGTCCATGGTGTTGGCCATTATCACTCCTCTGGGGTCTGTTCTCACGCATCCCCACACTTCGAGGTAGCAGTTGAAGTCTCCAAGGAGGAGTACGGGATGATGCAACTGATTAAGCAGATCTGTCATTAGTGCCTCCGTGAGATCGTGGTTTCGTGACGAGTAGATAAATACCACTGTGATTCGTCTTGAGATACATACCTTCACTACGACAGCTTGGATTTCTGTTCTCAGAGGGAGCAGGTGATGAGGTATGCTTCGATGAATCATAAGTGCCACTCCGCCGTGTGCAGTCACATTATTGTGACCTTCGTGGCGATGTATGACATATTGAGGGATTGTAAAGGTGGCGGTGTCCCAGAGTTTGATCTCCTGGAGGCCTGCCACCAAAGGTTTATGGGTGGAAATTAGCGATAATAATTCATCCTTCTTGCTTCTAAGACCCTGGCCATTTCACTGAAGTATTGTGCTGTTGTTCATTTCGGATCTGTTTTGCGCTCAGATCTTGATGGACTGAAACGGGAGCGTGGTTTGTGGGAACTTCCGTGGTGTTCGTGTCTATGAGGCGCGAAAGTGGACGCATGAGCGTGTACTTTCTGTAGAACATGATCTCCCAGACTCACTGCGTTCTCAGCTGTGAGTGCTCTTGTAGGAGGTAGAGGACGAGGAAGTCCGATCTTTGAGTTTGATTCTTGAGCGAGCGCGTTTCTCTTTTATTGAGTTTTTTTAAACATTATGATGGGCTGAGTAGTAATCGATGGGATATTTGAGTCTAGTGCGGTGCATGGTCGATCGGTGGTTTCGGGTATCAGTTCTTCGTTGAAGATATTCAACGCGTCCTCGCGCAGGCGATGGTCGTTCTCATTTGTGAGATGTTCTGGTGTTGAGCATGTTAGCTGAGGGTTGAATACCTCGCTTTGGTTTTCGCTGGGTGCGGTTGCCGTTAAGACGGTCAGAAGTCGTTCAACGCTCTGATCGAGGCGAGCTGTGGTTTGTGGGGTGCTACTAATCTTTTTGCTTCGAGGCGAGAGGGTGTCGCGTATCCCGCGGTCGTCGTCGGAGGAATCATCGTCTCTTGGCCTTTTGCTTTTCGGATTCTTGGACCTCTCCTCGTAGTCAACCGAGGCAGCATCCATAGCAGGGCTTTCCTGGGCACTGGTGGATTCGTTGCTTGGGGCGCCCGCCTCTTTTATGAGGACGGTCGCTGGGCTAGTTGTGGTATTGTTAGTACTGGAGAGGGATTTTGGGGTCATGGTAATAGGTTGTAATGACGGTACACGAGTGTCGTCTGAGGGGGTTATCTTAGTTGTAGATTTAACCGCTTTGGCGTAATTTAAATTACGGCAGTTGGGCTTTTCGTCGTAATAGATTCAGATGGCTTGTTTTCGTGAGACTCATCGATCGTTTAGTAAGATTGCCATTGCTTTTTGGTCCATCTGCTGTGGGCAGTCGCGGTCGCCTGCCTCATGGAGGCATTTACTGTGGTAGCAATTAGGTTGTCTGGCTGTGCAGTCCTTTCGGTCATGCTCGCCGTCGCACCTCTCACAGCTATGGGATATGTACGGCCACATTCCAGGCATTTTTTGCACATTGCAGGCCATATCAACCACTGGGTAAGTTTATGTTTTCCCTCGTTCGCCCGGGATGACTATGAATTCCAATGTGCTACGTCCTGGGAAAGTGATTTGATATGCGGTGGTGTGGATGTTTCGTGGTTTGATCCATTTTGCTAGGGAAACGTTGGCGACTCCGTTATCCTTAACTAAACCTGCTGTAAAAGCGCTTAGGTCAGTTTTGGGAGTTTAGTTGGAAATGTATAGAATTAGTCTTATAGTGTTAAAGAACGGATGTATTTCGACAGTTACTTTATGTTTGTCTATAATGTTAATCCTTTGTATAGCGTTGCTTTGCTCGATATTTACGACTTGGGCCGGATATTTTTTTTTT
>SDVV010020217.1:0-13363 GCA_016164225.1 Gammarus roeselii
GGGAGTCGGCGAGAGGCAAGGACGGGAGTCGACGAGAGGCAAGGACGGGAGTCGGTGAGAGGCAAGGACGGGAGTCGACGAGAGGCAAGGACGGGAGTCGGTGAGAGGCAAGGACGGGAGTCGGCGAGAGGCAAGGACGGGAGTCGGCGAGAGGCAAGGCCGGGCGTCGGCGAGAGGCAAGGACGGAGGACAAGAGGCAAGGATTAAATGATATAATTAAGTGATGGATTCTCATAATCTCAACTTCTTCCGACTGGCAGCGTTGTGTGCGTGCCTGCACTAATAATAATAATATTTGCACAAGGAATACTAATATGATTAGCACTGCTCCTGAACGCCACAGCTCAGCCTAAGCTACTAAACATTAATCAAACTACTCACGTATTCTAATTTTCTGATTGCATTAATTATTGTTACATGAATTATGAAATACTATATTGTATGAATTATTGTTGCATGAATTATGAATTATTAAATTGTATGAATTATTGTTGCATGAATTTTTAATTATCAAGTTGTATGAGTTATTAGGCATTTCGAATAAATAATTCTTCTGTTCTTACATCTTTCAAAAATATATCACACAATTCCAATCTAAAATTTAGGTTGGATTAGGGTTGTCCATATGGTTCTGCGATCATATTCCGTCCGTTATTTTAAGCTGGATATGGGTAGTACGTTCTGTATGCAGAAGAAAGGTTTTACATTCTGAAAAAAATCAATTACCCCACAGTCTGAAGCTGTAACCTTATCGAAGCTAGGCTGGACATATAGCTGGAGAATACATCATTGAACATAAGAATTCTTGTGAAAGCCATTAGGCCTTCCTTTTCGAAATTGAAAAAGTTCCTTAACACTTTTTGACCTCCCCTAGCTATCTGATCCAACATAACACTCTATCGCGTGTCCTGCCCCTTTCCGGCGAAACAACATTTGAATTTACACACAACGCACATAAAAGATTTAACGGAATTCGTATTCATGACGTGCTCCGACATGAGCTCACGGGCCTGCCGGCGCTAAATGAGAATGCATTATTTAAGGGAAGAGTGTCCCTTGGCACTCCACGTCAGGGCAAAGATATCCTGCAATCGAATGCTAAAGAACCTTTTAACTGGTGTGCCAGAAACGAATACCGCTCTAAAATGTTTCACAACATAACGAAGATGTAAATGTTCAGAGTAAATGAACATTTTATTATGAAATAATTAAAAATGCCATGAGCTTAATACCTTAGTGGAGGATTGTCCTGTACGTCTACACGCATCGGTCAAATAATACTGCATTCAGTGATTGTAGGGAGTTGTAGCCTTGCTACTAAACGGAGCGCGCGATTGTTTAAGTCTGCACTGCTACATCGAGAGTAGTATATTGATTTATATTCAGTGTACTGTGTACTGTATACTCTATTCTGTATTCTGTATACTGCATAATCTAGACTGTATACTGTGTAAAGTATTCTTTCAGATTGGAAGCACTGCGTAAATCGTGAAATATTCAGAAGATTTGCATCGCTACTCAGGGAGCGCTGCAAACCAGATGTTCTTGACGTGTGTTACTCAGGGAGCACTGCAAGCCAGATGTTCTTGACGTGTGTTACTCAGGGTGCACTGCAAACCAGATGTTCTTGACGTGTGTTACTCAGGGTGCACTGCAAACCAGATGTTCTTGACGTGTGTTACTCAGGGAGCGCTGCAAGCCAGATGTTCTTGACGTGTGTTACTCAGGGAGCGCTGCAAGCCAGATGTTCTTGACGTGTGTTACTCAGGGAGCACTGCAAACCAGATGTTCTTGACGTGTGTTACTCAGGGAGCGCTGCAAACCAGATGTTCTTGACGTGTGTTACTCAGGGAGCGCTGCAAACCAGATGTTCTTGACGTGTGTTCAGTAGCTTGAAATGTTTTACAAAGCCTTTCCGTCAGTTCATTCCTCCATTCAATCGGATGCACAGGCTGCACAGGCTGCACAGGCTGCACAGGCTGCACAGGCTGCACAAACTAAGCTCATTCACCGTAATTAGATGATGTTTATCTTCCAAACTGTACAGCAGCAGACTGCTAATGTCATGCCATTAAAATTGTAGTTTGATTACACATTATTGCTTGCAATCCCTGCTTGAAGTTAAGGGCTGTGATTACTGGTTTATGGCAAATGCAACATGGAAAATTGGATTCATGAATTAACATTTTACGTTTATTCAGTAAAAACTCTAACACAGAATAACAGCTGAACTATATTTCGTGTTGAACTCCACAAATCAATTCATGCGCATTATTCATCTCAACGCATCGCTCTGAATAACAAGCTGCGGTGGAACTCCACAAGCCCTTGGGAAGTGGAATATTACGTTACATTTAGCCTTCTGTGTAGACGACACCGCAGATAAATCTTTGAAAATGGTTCCGCTTCCAAGGGCCCAGGCGCAGTAGCGACATCACATGAGGATGGGATATCGCTGAAAATACTGTTACTGCGGCACTAGTTAAAGGTGGGACGAGGTTGCGGGAGCACGTCAGTCATCATCGGCTTTCTTATCTAATATTTTGGTGAGCTGCAGTTGCATACACGTCCTGGACGTCTTTCTTGCTGTTGCAGAGTAGTCACGGATGTGTTTCTTGCAGCTGTGGGCGGCCACGGACATGTTTCTTGCAGCTGCAGAGCAGTCACGGATACGTTTCTTGCAGCTGCAGAGCAGTCATGGACGTGTTTCTTGCAGCTGTGGAGCAGTCACGGTCGTGTTTCTTGCAGCTGTAGAGCAGTCACGGTCGTGTTTCTTGCAGCTGTAGAGCAGTCACGGTCGTGTTTCTTGCAGCTGCAGAGCAGTCACGGTCGTGTTTCTTGCAGCTGCAGAGCAGTCATGGTCGTGTTTCTTGCAGCTGCAGAGCAGTCACGGACGTGTTTCTTGCAGTTGCAGAGCAGTCGCTGACGTGTTTTTTGCAGCTGCCGAGCAGTTGCTGACGTGTTTCTTGCAGCTGCAGGGTCACGGACGTGTTTTTTAAACTCGTTCAGTGCTTATTCTGAGTTCGGTGAGTTAAAGGCAAAAGGACATTCAGAAAACGAAGACCTGATTTGAATGAAACGGATTGTTTTACAAAGTAAATATTTAATCAATTTATCGTCAACCCTCCTATTTGAAATATAAACAGGAACCTCCAAACATGAAGCAACAGTTCTTTGACAGAAGTAGAAGAGGTGCTTTCATAAGTGATATAAGAATTTTCCATTATAGACGTGTTACACTCCAAATGTTTTGAATTGCTTGGGGACTTTATACTGAATGAAATCTACGACGACAGGTTGATCGATGGCCCCCACTACTAAACTTAAACAAACCTATGTCAGTTATTTGATCCTAAGGGATGACTAGATACTGTGCTTTTGATCTCTGAGAAGCGAGACATTCAATATGTTTCTTCTTGGGCATGTCGTGAGGTTTTACTTCTTTTATACCGAATAGGAACTGAATAAAGAATAATGATGAGTTTTATCGATCTGCCTGAACTCTGAGATTGCAGGCTGACATTATCATCAAGAGGATAATCAAAGTGCACTAATTCTGTTCAGTAGCTCTTCTTTGAACTTCGTTTGTTACTTCTTTCTTGAGTCTGGAATTGTTGTTTCATAACAACTGCTCTGAAACTCAAAAAAAACTCCATCATGAACTTTCATACATACAGTAGACAAACTTTTCAAAAAAAAAAAATCGCTAGAGCAAGCCCATTGGGAGATAACTTTCGTTTTCGCATGTGAATGAGTTTCAAACAGTTTCTACCTCCTGGGTCCGGAGACTCAGTGTGGCTAGAAGTTGATCGTCAAAACTTTGAAATTCATTCAGAAGCATCATGTCGTAATTTCCGGGCGGGGTATTTACGCTGGAATTATTTAGCCCAGACAGTGTTTACGACGGAAACAATTCTACGGATTCAACTTAGCTGGAAACTGTTTTCGATGTAGCCTGGAAAGAACATTGAACATATTGTTCATTGGCATGAAACGTTTTTGCTCAGAAAGGGAATTGAGTGCGGAAGTGTTTAGGATGGAAAGTTGATAGCATCGAATTATTCAGGATAGAACGTTTTACGACGTTTTTTTTTCGCTGGAAATGCTTACGATCGAATTGTCTTCTGTATGCAACTAGATTCAGTCGAATGTAATTCAGCCGGAAAATGTTTTGGGCGGAATCTATTTAGAACGGAAAGTGTTTACGCTGGAAATAATTTTATTTGTGTATGTGGACGCTGAACAAAAAAAAAAACTTTATTTTTTTTCCGGTAAGGTTAGGTTAGGTTAGGTCCGGTTAGGTTAGGTTACAGCTAAAAATATACCATCCAACGACAACTTCCAAAGAAAATAAATTCCATCGTAGATTTTTCCGTCCTTCACACGTTTCGTTCGAAACCATTTCTGGGCCAAACTATTCGATCCTATTCATAACTGTGTCAGATATTTGGGGTAGTTTCCAGCTAGGATTCTTTCCATCGTAAAATTTTTGAGGCAAAATAATTCCAGCGTAAACACTTTCGGTCCTAAGAAATTCCGTGCTAAACACTTTCGGTTCTAAAAAAATTATTTGAAAATGCGTTCCAGCGTGTTGAAATTCGATCGTAAACGTTTTCGGTCGTATCAACATTCCATCTTATATTTTTTCAAGGTAAGATATTCGCTGGTAATAGCTTTCCAGCCTAAACTCATTCTGCTCAAAACTTTTCAGCCTAAACACTTTCGAGGCTGAATGTTTCCGTCGTAAACATGCCACCCGTAATTTCCCATTAGACCTATTGCAAGGAAAAAATTGAACTTCTTCAATTAGTAAACGACGAAAAAGTGAGTGTTGAATTCCTTTAAAATATTTAGTCCTGAGTTGTAAACCGTTTTCATGATGATTGTGTCATATACCAAGCCACTACCTTTGCAGCGGCCGCTGCTTGACGTTCATATAACGCCTCTAGTAGTGGATGTCAAAATGGTTATCATATTCATTACATCATTTGAATAGCGAATAGACACTGGCGTTCATCGTAAACTTTCTACTATAATGTAACTCATGTCACTAATTGAAAACATTTTGCCTTCGTGAATGAAACAGCATATTAACAGTCAGACGCCACTGCAATAAACCTGAAGTTGGATGACTGAAACAGCATATTAACAGTCAGACGCCACTGCAATAAACCTGAAGTTGGATGACTGAAACAGTATATTAACAGTCAGACGCCACTGCAATAAACCTGAAGTTGGATGACTGAAACAGCATATTAACAGTCAGACGCCATTGCAATAAGCCTGAAGTTGGATGACTGGCGCAATATATTAGCAATCAGACGCCACTGCAATAAACCTGAAGTTGGATGAATGAAACAGTATATTAGCAATCAGACGCCACTGCAATAAGCCTGAAGTTGGATGACTGGCGCAATATATTAGCAATCAGACGCCACTGCAATAAGCCTGAAGTTGGATGACTGAAACAGTATATTAACAGTCAGACGCCACTGCAATAAACCTGAAGTTGGATGAATGAAACAGTATATTAGCAATCAGACGCCACTGCAATAAGCCTGAAGTTGGATGACTGGCGCAATATATTAGCAATCAGACGCCACTGCAATAAGCCTGAAGTTGGATGACTGAAACAGTATATTAACAGTCAGACGCCACTGCAATAAACCTGAAGTTGGATGATTGAAACAGTATATTAGCAATCAGACGCCACTGCAATAAATCTGAAGTTGGATGATTGAAGCAGGATATTAGCTATCAGACGTCAGTGCAACAGACCTGAAGTTTTATGACTGACGCAGGATATTAGCAATCAGACGCCACTGCAACAGACTTAAAGTTGGATGACTGTAGCACGATATCAACGATTAGACGTCAGTGCAACAGACCTGAAGTTGGATGCCTGAAGTTTATTTATTTGTGACGACATATCGTCGAAAGTCTCTTGCAATTTCAGCATTAAAAAAATCTTGTAAAATCCTTCCAATTGGTCAACGAAGTGAAATGGAACGTTTCGGTTATGTTCTCGCCTTCAGATGCTGTATGTTCTCGCCTTCAGATGTTGTATGTTCTCTCCTTCAGATGCTGAAGAATATTGCAAATACTGGGAAACAAGTTACAGTAATTCAGGAAGTGAAAATAATCTGACGGTAAAATTACTACCCAAACATCAATGGACAAAGAGTGAGAACTGATGGATGCTTTCAACGTTGGTTAATGCAAGCCCACGCTGAACTTGTTCATGTCCATTGAAGAGTTGCCGTTCGCAGCGTGCCGTCTAACGGAAGAATGAGGAGGGTGGGTAAGGATAGTACCTGTACGAAAACTCTTCCAGACGTGTCCCGACACTGTATTTTCGGGAGTATGTGTGGTCACGCAAACGTACTGAGATGCACAAAGAGCACATTATAAAAAAAACAGTGATGATCGAGACCCCAGAGAGAGTTTGTTCGTAAACTGAACAAATGTGTTTATAATCACTGTTGCCTGAGTGAGGCCTATTTGAACGTCTTCTCTGGAAGCCTGTTTCATATTTTTCGGGAGTTTTACTGTTATTTAAAAAAAATGCGCCTGAAAAAAATGTAATAAAATTATTTCATGTACTGCATTATTGAAGTTTTTATGTGTCTACGATCTTCCAAAATTTGTTGTAACAACATTCGGCAAATTATATTGATTGAGTTCCATAGAGCAGTTATCCACCTTGCATTTTTTCATCATCAATTGATCAATTCTTTCATTCTCAATTTTCGTCCACGATGTTTTTAAATAAAAATAAAATGTTTTTTTTTTTGGGCGGCGTACATTAGTTGGCGACTGATATCTCCGCTTGTTGTTGACTTATGTTATGCAATAGTTACTTTATTAACGAATTAGTGTATTACAGTATTTGCTTTAGAAGCTGTTTTTATTGATGAAGTAGTTCATTTTAATAGTTGCTTATACCATTAAACAAGTTGCTTTTGAAACTATTTTTCTTATTGAAGAAGCTGCTAGTAATTGTTTTTGGAAGTTATTTTTTTTGATGAAGTTGGCGCTTCCTACAGTTGCTTTAGTAGCTGTCATGAAGAAGTTCCCATCATGACACCAGTGGCACTTTTACGAGGGTTTTATTGATGAAGTAGGTTCTCTTAATAATTAAGAATGTGTTATTAGTCGTTTATTTCATGAATGAACTTATCGACTTGAGTGGTTTCTGCTATTGATAGAATAGTCGCGTTAGTAGTTGCTGTTATTAATAAAATTGCTGCTTTATAGAAGCAGTTCTGATGAATTAATTAGTTAATTTTATTGCATGCTTCTATTAATTGAGTAGTGGTTAGTTTTAGTTGCCTACGTAATTAATTTTCTACGATAGAAGATTTTGAATTCAGTAATTAATTTTAATGATGATGTAGTTTTTTGTTCACTTTATGTCGTGCAAGGACTCTAAAACAGAAACGAATGAGATATTACAGGAATATTAAGTAAAACTTCTTAGCACAAACATTTCAACATATTCAAGTTGGAATTGCAGAATCAATTCATTTTGTTATAAATCAATGTTGGAGACAGGACTCCTCAGTGAAGGACGAGCAGTTTCCCCTGAACTCTCTGCAGCTCGTAAAATACGTTAATGAAAGCAGAAGGACCCAAGGGTAATGGAACGCTGCATGCCTTTGAAATTATTACCATGGAGCTGGAATTTCTTTCTTTCAGAGTTGATGTTGTCTCAGTGGCACAAGTTTTAGTCTACCACTAAGGAGACACAGGTTCGAAGCTTATCAATGCCCGCCTTTGAGTTCGAAGCCCATCAATGCAGAATAATTGAGAACATAATGATGGCTCAGTGGCACAAGTCTTAGTCTACCACTCAAGAGACACGGGTTCGAAACCCATCAATGCAGAGCAACTGAGCATACACGTTGATATATAAATATAGGACATTTAATGGACATCGAATGTGACTAACCAAACGTAGGGCGCGGAACGGTAACCTTTATTTCATTTTGTTGCCGTTCTGAACAGATTTGCCTGAAGTTTTTACGCCCCTCATCCTGCCTGTTTATGCGAGAGGTTAGAATTGCCCGAAGTTTGTACGCCCCTCATCCTGCCTGGTTATGCGAGAGGTTAGAATTGCCTGAAGTTTGTACGCCACTCATCCTGCCTGGTTATGCGAGAGGTTAGAATTGCCTGAAGTTTGTATGCCCCTCATCCTGTCTGTTTATGCGAGAGGTTAGAATTGCCCGAAGTTTGTACGCCACTCATCTTGCCTGGTTATGCGAGAGGTTAGAATTGCCTGAAGTTTGTACGCCACTCATCTTGCCTGTTATGCGAGGGGATTCCTAAAACAAAATGATGAATATCTTGTTTTCAATTCTGTTATCATCATTATTTATGCATATCGTGGCCGTAGAACTATTCGTCATTAAAAGTCGTTCTGTAGCCTCCTCCCCTGGCTTGGTCATTGCACGTCATTCCATAGTTTCCTCCTGTGGCTTGGTCATTATATTTCATTTCATAGCTTTCTCCTCTGGCTTGGTCATTGCACGTCATTTCATAGCTTCCTCATCTGGCTTGGTCATTGCACGTCATTCTGTGGCCTCCTCCTCTGGCTTGGTCATTGCACGTCATTTCATAGCTTCCTCATCTGGCTTGGTCATTGCACGTCATTCTGTGGCCTCCTCCTCTGGCTTGGTCATTGCACGTCATTTCATAGCTTCCTCATCTGGCTTGGTCATTGCACGTCATTCTGTGGCCTCCTCCTCTGGCTTGGTCATTGCACGTCATTTCATAGCTTCCTCATCTGGCTTGGTCATTGCACGTCATTCTGTGGCCTCCTCCTCTGGCTTGGTCATTGCACGTCATTTCATAGCTTCCTTCTCTGGCTTGGTCATTGCACGTCATTTCATAGCTTCCTCCTCTGGCTTGGTCATTGCACGTCATTTCATAGCTTCCTCCTCTGGCTTGATCATTGCACGTCATTTTGTAGCCTCTTCCTCTGGCTTGGTCATCGTACAGGAAAAAAACGAAGTGCGTTTGCTTAGACCACCTTATTATTAGCACCATACTAATTTATGTAATATTTATTTGGGCAGCAATATTTGTATGGCATCCTCAAGTAAGACGGTCGTGCTCGGCGATAAAACACTTATTCTGTATAATAGATCTTCCTGGCTATTCCAATAAATATATACTAAGCACTTTTCTTTGAAAAAAAATCTTCTCTACGTGGGGGATCTGTGTATCAATGCTGTATATCCAATGGTAAAGGTTTTCAAAGGTTTTCCCGATGATGGAGATATTTGTGAGGTTAAATTCAATAGATAAATGTCCTTCTCTGAATGAAAACAGCGACGATACCTGATCTCAAACTCATGTTTTATTCCATAAATTGAACAATTATGTTCCCTGTTTATTATTTAAAATCAAACAGCTGCTTCCGCCGCTGTTTGTCGAGGTCAGCTAACAAACAAACAAGTGAACTGAAGACCTCTTGGTATTAGACTGTGGGGTGTATTGACGAGCTGCACTTAACACCTCTTGGTATTAGACTGTGGGGTGTATTGACGAGCTGCAATTAACACCTCTTGGTATTAGACTGTGGGGTGTATTGACGAGCCGCACTTAACGGCAATATGCTTACATCTTCATGGAGACACAAGTTGTTTAGATATGTCAGTGGTACTTGTTTCAGTGTAAAGAGATACAATGAGAGAGTCTTCGATTTCCTTTTCGAAATGATACGAATTACATTCATCGATGTTCTCGGTTTCTCATTCGGATAAAAATTTCTATTTAAATACGTGATCAAGGTATTGTTGCCTCCTATAATATCCCTCTTGCACACGTGTATCTACGGATAATATTCATCACACACACGTGCATTTACGAATAATATTCATCTCACACACGTGCATTTACGAATAATATTCATCTCACACACGTGCATTTACGAATAATATTCATCTCACACACGTGCATTTACGAATAATATTCATCTCACACACGTGTATTTATAAACAAAGAGCAAATGATTTTCCTGGATGCACTTGATTCATTTCGACCATTCGAAAAAATAACGCAACAACAGCTCTAGGGTAGTTGATCCAGTCAATATTGATTTTTCTGTACTAAAAGTGGTCAATTCCTATCTCAGTGTCCTGTATATTTCCTGCACTATGTGGTCAATTCCTATCACAGTGTCCTGTATATTTCCTGCACTATGTGGTCAATTCCTATCACAGTGTCCTGTATATTCCCTACACTATGTGGTCAATTCCTATCTCAGTGTCCTGTATATTCCCTGCACTATGTGGTCAATTCCTATCTCAGTGTCCTGTATATTTCCTGCACTATGTGGTCAATTCCTATCACAGTGTCCTGTATATTTCCTGTACTAAGTGGTCAATTCCTATCACAGTGTCCTGTATGTTTCCTGTACTATGTGGTCAATTCTTATCACAGTGTCCCGTATATTTCCTGGAAAATCGACTTCAGCTTCATAACAATTTTTTTTTTCCGACGATACTGTAAATAAAACTGATGTCGTTTATTGAGAGTTTGTGATAGCGGGTTTCTCATCGTAGAACGTTCCAGGTACATCAATTCAATAGTATAATAACCCCGCATATTCAATTAAAACGTTTCGTTGGATCACAATATTAAAAAAACTCAGTAAAAAACTGTATATGAACCTAAATATTGAACATAAAAATGAGTCAAACATAACCAGCTGGAAGACATAAAAGTTAAGAAAATCTCTCCTGCATTAAAGTCACTGATTGACAAATTGCTCCCTAATGATTCACTAAATGAGGCCCGGGATCAAAGGACGATTCGTTTGTGCATTTAAAACACTGATTGCATCATCTTCCCACTGGAGAGAGATTCATCAGTGGGGGGGAGGATAACTTATTGTGTCATTCTTGGGGTAGTCCACACCCGCTAGGAGCCAACAAATGCCGCTCATGTTGAGGCAAAGGGGTTGTAATGAGCAGGAACTTCTTTTTCTTCATAAATGTGTTCAGAAGAAGGAATAATGTGTAGAGTTTCCCCACTCCCGAAATTTTTTGACCACGTTAGAAAGTAGTATTTTTCAATAATTTTTCGAATGAACCGGAATGTTTTAAAAATGTGTTCAAATTTTTGGAAGTTAATCTTCACTCATGCTTTTTTTAACTATAAAATATAGTTTCTAACAGGCTCCACATTATGGAAGGCATATCAATCAACTACAAATTACTCAATGGCTGACCGCGCTTGTAAGCACAGCTACTCTTCCAGTAGTTTGGTGAGCTGGTTCTGGCGGCCATATACAGCGATCGGTGAGCTGGTTCTGGCGATCAAATAAAGCGATTGATGAGCTGGTTTTAGCGACCAAATACAGCGATTGGTGAGCTGGTTTTGGCGACCAAATACAGCGATTGGTGAAATGGTTTTAGCGACCAAATACAGCGATTGGTGGGCTGGTTTTGGCGACCAAATACAGCGATTGGTGAGCTAGTTTTGGCGACCAAATACAGCGATTGGTGAGTTGGTTTTAGCGATCGAATACAGCGATTGGTGAGCTAGTTTTGGCGACCAAATACAGCGATTGGTGAGTTGGTTTTAGCGATCAAATACAGCGATTCGTGAGTTGGTTTTAGCGATCAAATACAGCGATTGATGAGTTGGTTTTAGCGATCAAATACAGCGATTGGTGAGCTGGTTTTGGCGATCGAATACAGCGATTGGTGAGCTAGTTTTGGCGATCAAATACAGCGATCGGTGAGGTGGTTCTTACAACGAGTCGAAGGCCAGGTCCCAATAACGTGAGAGATTAAAACATTTGTTACGTACAAAAAGCTTTTTAAAATGACATTAAATACTTTAAAAACTTTTCACATCTTTGTTGTACTTTGTACATTGCAATCCTGCCACAAACTGAGGATAATATTTAATGAAAATAGCAGGAAACGTTCAGGTGTTGCAATAGACGTCACTAGATGGCGTTGTGTTATTCTGGAATTATCGGCGCTGTACAAAAATCTGTGAATAATACTTAGTTTTACCTTACAAAAGAACAAATTATTCTACCTTTCCTTGTATATGGTCTAAGAACATCAAGGTGTTGCCGCCATCTGCTTGCTTGCGCTCCGCTTCTTTAGAGATGAGCGCCCTTTTGCCTCGAAGGCTATAAGACAATAGCTTCTCCAGACCCTTTTAAACAGTAAGGGTAAGTCATCATCATTCAAGTTCTTGGCCGAGATTTGGCAGACTATAACACACACTTCTTTTATAACAGTGAAAGAATATGATTGCCAAGTCTCCAATTTATATTGATGAACGAGCTGAAAATCTTTGCGCGTTATTCTCAACAGCAACAAAGCTATAATAAAAAAAATACAATAATGTCCACCACGCAATGTTTTCAACACTACCTCAGCAATATTAAATACACTAACATCCATCACAAAACCATCAAGATTGGTCCTGAGGCTAGAGCTCCGTGGTGGCAAATTTGATAACTATTTTAAGTGCGTGCGCGCAGCCAGAATTTTCCAATGATGTTGCTACCGATGAGTTATTTCTAAAATTAACTGTTATTGTACCTGACTCGAAGCAGCTTACGTTCTTGTTCCACGGTTATATTTCTATGCATCTTATCTGCCGAAGATCATCCCATGTCAGTTTCATTAAAAAACTGTTTTTAAACAGATACAAATCGACAACGAATTAGTATCTGTAAGTATTTGGCTCGATACAAGTACAAAAATTCCATCTATGTTGATAAAATAAATCCTATAACATTTCAATTCAAAGAAAACTTTCATATTCACCTGTTAAAAACGAGATATTCTAATATAAGTGAAGACGATTTTATCAAGTTTCATGACATGCATCTTGACTGTTTTGTTTCTTTGCATGCATCGTGACCGTGATGTTTCTTGGCATGCATTGTGACCGTTATGTTTCTTGGCATGCATCGTGACCGTTATGTTTCTTTGCATGCATCATGACCGTAATGTTTCTTTGCATGCATCGTGACCGTAATGTTTCATGGCATGCATCGTGACCGTAATGTTTCTTGGCATGCATCGAGACCATTATGTTTCTTGGCATGCATCGTGACCGTGATGTTTCTTGGCATGCATCGTGACCGTAATGTTTCTTGGCATGCATCGTGACCGTAATGTTTCTTGGCATGCATCGAGACCATTATGTTTCTTAGCATGCATCGTGACCGTGATGTTTCTTGGCATGCATCGTGATCGTTATGTTTCCTGGCATACATCGTGACCGTAATGTTTCTTGGCATGCATCGTGACCGTGATGTTTCTTGGCATGCATCGTGACCGTAATGTTTCTTGGCATGCATCGTGACCGTAATGTTTCTTGGCAT
>SDVV010020218.1:0-13363 GCA_016164225.1 Gammarus roeselii
CGTACGCTCGGTGAGTCAAGGTGCATGCATCGCGTCCTACCCCGGTGAAATGTGAAATGTTATGTGCAAATTCCCGTAGACCGGACAAAATCAGTCATACGTACCCACCAAAATGACTCTAGAATGCCGTTTTCGTCGTTATACTAACTACTTTCAAGTGCCTAGTGCCAAGTATTGTCCCATATGCCATTGAATTGGAGATGTCGCACCAAGTTCCCTCCTAATTATATCGGTTACTGCGGCACTTTAACTAAAGGAGGCACGAGCAGTCTCCTTAACTACACGTGTCACTCGGCGTGATTTTATTTAATGGTGTCACGCCGCATATATTTACTTGACAGCTGCTGTAACGCGTCGTTGACACAAGAAATAAAAGCGCCCCTTTTATTTCGTGTGTCAAATTGCAGCACCCAAATAATTACAATCGACACGCCGCGTTATTTTAATTCCACGTGTCACGCTGTGTCTTTTTGTTAACAGTTGTCACGCCGCGTCCTCTTTATTACAGGTGTCAGTCGAGTTCTCTTAATTGCATGGAACAAGATCAAGAAGCTTCTCTTTAATTACAAATGTCAAGCCCCGTCTTTTCATGACATGTATCAGACAGCGTCTCTTCAATTGCAGGCTTCACGCACGTCCATATCATCACACGTGTCACACCGTGTTTCTTTACGTACATTTGTCACGCCACGTCCCTTTAATAACATGTGTCACGCCGCATTCATCAAATTTCAGGTATCACGTCGCGTTCCTTCAATAGCACGCGTCACGCCGGGTACATTTGATTATATATGTCACTTTCACCCTAATATTTACATGTAAAACGCCACGCCTCTCAAAAAACAGGTGACACTTGCGTCTTATTAATGGAATTTATCAATCCAAGTTCTTTTGACCTCATACATCACGCAGTCTTTTTAACGACAAGTGTCACTCCGCGTCCTTTTATTTTCATGCCTGACGCAACTTATCCGTAATTGCAAGTGTCGCCTACACCCTTCCAACTGCATGTATCGCGCTACATCTCTCTAATTACAGGTGGTACACGACGTCCTATTTGCAGGGGTCAACCGCTTCTCTTTAGTTACAGGCGTGCAACAGACTCGTCGCCTTTCATCTGTGGGCTGCTGAGGACCTGACGCCTCTTTTCCATCTTTTGAGCAGGAAAAAAATAGCACAGGTCATTCTTACGTCTCGTGTATTCCAAGAACGCGAGTGGAGCCAAAAACAGCATGGAATATTAAAGGTGGTTCATTCCAATGCAGAAGCGACGGCAAACCGGAATATGGCTCATTGCCGTATTTCGCTGCTGGTGTGGTGGTGATGTATTGTTACCAGCTGCAGGTGGAGTGTTGAGGTATTTTTAAGAGCTGAACGTGGCGTGGTGAGGAATTTCCTCACGCCAACCTACCATATGTTAGGTTGGCGTGAGGAAATAGGATTTTTTTAGTAACAGATGAGTCGTGACATGAATGTGCGATTCTTATCGGAGGCCAAGGAACATTGAAACAAATGACGATTACATTTTTTGTTACTAACCTATATCGTGAAATTTAAATTCATTGTTTTAGACGATCGCTTGCGTTGCGTCAACCGCGACACGTCATATACATCACGAATAATACATAAATATTCATATCTACGTTTTGTTGAACCTTTTTCTCTACCACCCTAGGGAGATCAATGACACAAAAATAGATTGAACTGTCTGTTGATGTGTCTTGCTTCTGCGATGTAGTATGGTACAGAATAGTACATAAACTATCATTGTTACAATCCTGGTACGAGCGGAAGAATTCTTTGTAGTTATTCTTCAAAGTAATATGTGCTGTACCAGTAATATGTGCTGTACCATCACCATCATCGATGTTGGTGAGCTAGAAACGGATGACACCAAAATGAGTGTTCTAATTAATGAATACTTTAGCTCTGTATTTAAGGTAGAGAATCAGGCTCTTCCTAATCCTGAGGATATCATAGCGGCAAAACGAATTGAAGCCCTCACCACAGTGAACTTTTCTCCTGCTGAAGTTATTAAATATATAGATAAAATGAAAGTCAGCAAATCTCCAGGTCCAGACCAAATTCATCCCAGAATTGTAAATGAGACTAGAAACGAAATCGCCGAACACTTATCAAATATTTTCAACCAATCTCTCGCAAATGGCACCTGCCCCTCGAAATGGAAAGGTGCCAATGTTACCCAAATTTTCAAACCAGGAGACAAAAGTGTCTTGACAACTACCGGCTAATTAGTCTCACCTCAGTCATTGGCAAGTTGATGAAAAGTTTGATAACGGATAAAATTACGAATTCTTAGAATCAAACAATATAATTGGCGACTCCCAGCACGGCTTTAGACACAACCGTTCCTGTCTTACAGATCTGCTACTCTTTTTCATAAATATAATCGAAATCCACGACACTAAATTTCCAATCGATATAATTTACCTTGACTTTCAAAAGGCCTCTGATAAAGTCCTCCACAAGCGCCTAATTAGTAAATTGCACAGCATCGGTATTCGAGGCGAGCTTAACAACTGGATAAAATCCTGGCTAAAATGCTGGCTTACAGACGGCACCGAGTTGTACTTAACGGAGCTTCCTCCCCCTGGGGAAATGTTACAAGCGGCGTGCCTCAAGGATCCGTGTTAGGGCCAGCTCTCTTTAAAATAATTATTAACGATCTCGATAGCAACGTACTCTCAAACATTAGCAAGTTTGCAGACGATACCAAGATTGGAGGAAAAGGGAAAACTGAACTAGAGTACCAGCAAATCCAACTAGACTTGAACAAAATTGTCGATTGGTCAGATAGGTGGCAAATGAAATTTAATGTAGACAAATGCAAAGTTATGCACATAGGTCCTCATAACCCCAAACACGAATATCCAATGTCTGGAAAGAAACTCATTCCCGTCACCGAGGAGAGAGATTTAGGTGTCATCATTAGTAACGACTTAAAAAGCAGCAAGCAATGTAACGATGCTGCCAAGAAAGGCAACAAAATACTAGGTACGATATCCCGCACTATCTCGTACAAAAACCAACACAGTATGCTTAAGTTATGTAATGTATTTGTTAGACTGCATCTCGAGTATGCTGTTCAATTCTGGTCTCCATTCCTTAGAAAAGACGTTATTAACTTTGAGAAGGTTCAACGTAGAGCTACCAAACTTATCCCCTCGCCGCGGAATAAATCGTACGAAGACACTCTTCGTGAACTCAATCTTTATTCGCTAGAGAAACGTCGAGTCAGAGGCGACATGATAAAAGTGTGGAGTATTATGAAGGGTAAGGAAAACGTCGACCGAGAGAGCCTTTTCAATCTAGATACAAACGGAGTGACTAGGAACAATGGATACAAAATCGTTGGGAAACGTTTCTCACTCGACATCAGGCGCAATTTCTTCAAGTATAGAGTTGTCGAAGAATGGAACAATCGAAATGTTCAAGTTGCGGCTCGATAAGTTCTACATAAATCGCCGATAAATAGCTAAGCGGTTCCCTTTCCTGTTGTTATAAAAAAACAGAAATGGCACACGAAGCTCTATTGTACTTTCTACTTCAGAACTAATCCTCTAGCTATAAAAAGCCAACCTAGTTTGGGCCAATAGGCCTATTAGACGTTCTTCTCCAGAACTAACCATCTTCGCTGTCAAAAGGCAACCTAGTTTGGGCCAATAGGCCTGTTCTTGTCTTCCTACACTTGTAAACAAGCGTAAACAGAGCCTTTAGCGTCTCATCCGTCTACCACAGGTCTATAGTACCCTGACGTCTGCCAACAACCCGCCTCCAAACTTGTTTGCCGTTGCCCACTCAGCGGGGAATACTCTACAACTCAGAGACCTGCTAATGATCTTCGTCAGAGGATTGTTTATCATTGCGAAAAAGTCTCGTAATTCACTCGGTGCTAATTTACTGGTTTTCTTGATTTGTAAATGCTATATAACTTTGGACTAAAGATGTTGTAACACATCAACCAAAAAACAACCTACAGCCCGCAATGGAACCCATTCATATGATCGCAAATCAAACAACCTACAGCCCGCAATGGAACCCATTCATATGATCGCAGGACCATACCCTTCGGATGAAGCGTCAAACTGCAAGTCGATTTTTTTAGCTCATTTCGGATGTGGCTCAGTAGGCGTTAGCTTGTATTGGTGGACAATGGATTACATTCCTGCCCAAAATCAGAAGTCGAGAGGGCTGAGGTCGGGGCTATGAGCCTGCCAAGGCTGGTTTGTTCGTAGGCTGATAACTCGCTACCAAAAAAAATTCCATTAAAATGCGAGATACACGTTGCAGCAGTGAGAGGACCACCAGCCTGTTGATAGTTGAATTCCTCAATAGCTGGTTATATTTTTTTGCTTGTGACATTGAGATGCTCTTCGAAATTAATTGATACGCCTCCATCCGTCCACACTATCGATAGCCCTCTACCGACCACGATTGCTGCCCACGCCGTTGCCTTTTCACCGCCTTGTTCCATCGAATCATCGAACAGAAATGGAGAAGTGGTTGTTTATGTTGTACAAATGATTAGGTTGGTAATTATTTTATGGTCTTTCGACCATTGTGTGCATGATGCGGGCGCACGCCAGCAAACTCCGTTATTACACATTTGCGCTGCTTGTTGGTGGACATCATAGAATTTGCAATTATTTTTCAAATTTTAACATTTTCTATTGGCCTAAATCCGCCTAATGTATGATAAAATCTGTATAAATATCTGTATGCGTAGAACCCATTTGGATTGCGTTTCGTTATTATAGCGAGTTTTTTTTCCTCGTTTCTCTTGCAGCTTCAAACCACTCTCTTCACTCACTATAGCCGACTCAGGTGATAGTTCTGATTCAACTGTGGGATTAGTTTTGTAGGCTTGATAGAATATCAGTCGGTAATCAATTGCTTTTAGAACTTTATTTTAAATCCACGAATGATTGTTTATTTCAGTAAGATTCTTTCCTGGATGTATCGTCTGCTGGCTTGCTTGTAAAACCTTGTCGCTAAACTACACAAAGCTTTCAAATTCTTGCTTGCGATCGAGTGGTACTGAGAGTCTATGATTGCAATTTACTCTTTCCAGCCGTCAAAACTGTTTCCTAGGAAACGTTGATCGACATTTTGGGATTTGAAAATTTTCAGTGCGGGGATCACCTTCATTTCGTCAACTCTTTGTTACCCGTTCACTAATAATTGTTCTTCAATCGATAAAACAAGGTCTTATATGTGAGGCACTCTGGCGTCGTTTCCCACATACTCTTTTAGATTGTTGGTATCAACCTGCCACCCCACAAACAACATCCGGGGTTGTCCAATTAATGTCAGTTATTTCGCAGTATTTCATCAAAATACTCCTAAGGGAAAAGCTGATGATCATGCCTAATTCGTCGTCGAAAGCATCTTCTTCGCTACTGATGTTCAAAGATTTCGGAAAACCACAATAGTGAAATATTGTCAGTCCGGATAATCTCGTTAGTTGCTGTTGCTTTTGCTCTGCGGAGCATCGGACAAAGGCATTATTTGAAATAATGCCCGCTATCATGCCATCGAAGTGGAGGGCCATGGCACAGGTAGAGGCTTGTCAACACTGACGGCAATGAGACTTTGAAGGCCAATTTCCGCACGGTCATTCATGTCCAGTCACGATTCCTTGATTCCAACACTATCATATTCGTTTGATCCCCTATATTTGGAAAAATATCCCTCTTAGTCATTAATGACTGCACATTTCCAATTAACACGTTTATTTTCCCTCTGTGATTTTAGTTTGGATTACATATCTGGCATTAAGTTGCGCGAGAGCCAGTCAATTGACGACCATCAATGTTTCCGCTGCCCGAACTGATTTTTTGCCAGGGCTTGCCCCATTAGCTGCACGTGTTCTTGCTCTCTATTTTGGTCGTTAAGGTTCGTTGTTTGGTGTTTCGTTTGTTTCCAGAGTGGCGTCGTTTCCCAGGCCTCCTTCTTTGGTCCTTTCGTACCGTCTCCTTTAGTTTTATATTTTTGTATCTCAGTGCTGAGTAGAATGCCGCTGCATTGAAATGCCTTTCGTACCGCTGAAATTATTAATATCTTCTCACAGAACTGATTTTGTATATACATAGTGTATTTCTTCCTTGTTAGTTATATTCCCTCTTGAGCGATTGATGTACTTTATTTTGACATTACTGTTGTTTGTAGTGTCCATCTCTGACAAAATTTCCATAATAATTTCATTATTGTCTGTTATATTTTTTATCATTCCAACAAGATATTTGTTTTTCTCCAGAAGCTCTTTTGAGCGAGATGGCGGGTCAGGCGTATGGAGTTCCAAGCTTACTATTCCTAGTGGATCATGTTGAAGCTTTCCTTTTAGGTGCTAAGTTTGTAGACTTGATTGGTCAGCGCTCGCACTTCGTGTTAGGCCTCGCATTATGCCTACTTGGCCTCCTCTGCCCTGCTGGTCCAGCAATGCATTAATCGCCCGTTTATGTCCGTGTTGGGATCGTCATTGAAGTGAACCTTATAATACGTCCTGTTGAGCCCTAAAATTGTAAAGTTTCACCCACTTCTGGATCGTGACCGTTCCTGGTGGCAGAACTCTGGTGCAGGATTGCCGGGAGGGTGGGAGGAGGGATGGCGCTGCATGCTTGCCATCAGTCCAGGAAGTCTGTGATCGGTCCAATGCAGTTTTTCACTGACCAGACGGTTCCAGATCCACTAGCCAGGCTACTGCTATTATTTGTACACTTTGTATGACGATAGTATGGATTTCATTGTATATTACCACACTTTATCTTGCTTTAATTATTCAAATTAATCTAATATGACTCGGGGTATTTGTTTAAGTTTCCATGATTTGCCGCGGCTATGCACTTAACAACTGCTCACTGAAGTCTACATTACATATGCATTTTTCTGAGCAATCTGATCAAAATTTTAAAACGCAGAAATCAATGACACTAAAAACAATAATGGGCAAGAAATTTACAGCTCCTACGGCCATGAAACATGCTCATGCTAATTTTTATCCACTCATGCCTCCTGCTTGCTACGAGACGAAGGAAAAACAAGCATTACCGCTGTTGTGTTTGGAGGCAAACTTCCTATTGCGGTGGTGTTTGAAGACAGACTGGGGCAGTTAAAGGCAGACGGTGTTGTTTGAAGGCAGTCTGTGGTGTTTGAAGACAGCCCGCGGTGTTTGAAGTCAGACTTTTGTCGGAAGGCATATTGTGGTTATTGTAGACAGACTGTGTTTTTTGAAGGCAGACTGGTGTCTGTAAGCATATTGTGGGGCTTAAAGAATGAAAGAAAGAGGGAAACATTCATTCACGAGATGTCTCGTGGTACTCTTTTTCAAACTATTTTTGAAATCTAAAATGCTCACTAAATTCTTGGTTTAGTTCGATTCATATACTTAGTTCCACATAAAACTTGGTAGTTCTATGAAACCCGAGGAATTCGAATGACGGGAATACATACATGGAATTAGTATAGTGCTAATACATACATGGTGTTAGAATGACATGAATACCAACGTGGTATTCGAATTATCGTATTACAAACATTGTGTTTGAATGACGGCAATACCTACTCATTATTGGAATGACGTGAATACATACGTGGTATTAGGATGACGGGAATAAAAACATGGTATTAGAACGACGTGAATACAAACTTAGCATGGGAATGGATGACGGCAATACCTACTCATTATTGGAATGACGTGAATACATACGTGGTATTAGAATGACGGGAATAAAAACATGGTATTAGAACGACGTGAATACAAACTTAGCATGGGAATGGTGGAAAAACATACACGGTATTATGATGAGGGGAATGCATTAATGGTATTAGGATGACGGGAATACAAACATGGTATTAGAATGGCGGGAATACACGAGAGGCCTCGTGGTATTCTGGTAGGGATACAATGTATTTCTTAATACTCATATATACATTCAATTAAAGGTACAATAATATCATGTAACGTACTTGGTCCCAAGTAAAACTTGGTAGCTCTATGGAACAAATGTGTACGTTCGGGTCTGTCACAATTCTAGTTTCATTTGTACAGAAGACGGCATGTTATGCTTTTGCACAGAAAATTTGCACTCAATAAATTTAAAATTACTTACAATGACCAGCTGAGACCATCGTCTCAGCAAACAATATTTAACATTAAGGTGTTCATCACAACTTAAGACTGAGTAATTAAGACGAGTGTGAACGGTGGGGACACATCATATTTTCCTATCTGGACATTAGAACAGAACTCTTTCCGTAACATGTAACGACGAATGAGCTATCTAAGTGAGTTAAAAATGCTGAATAAGTATTCACTATTTCCTGATAACATAGAGTGTTGGCAGACTGTGGTGTTAGTAGGCAGATTGTGGTGTTAGAAGGCAGATTGTTGTGTTTGAAGGCGGACTGTGGTGTTAGAAGGCAGATTGTGGTGTTTGAAGGCGGACTGTGGTGTTAGAAGGCAGATTGTGGTGTTTGAAGGCGGACTGTGGCGTTTGAAGGCGGACTGTGGTGTTTGAAAGCGGACTGCGGTGTTTGAAGCCGGACTGTGGTGTTTGAATGCGGACTGTGGTGTTTGAAGGCGGACTGTGGTGTTTGAAGGCGGACTATGGTGTTTGAAGCCGGACTGTGGTGTTTGAAGGCGGACTATGGTGTTTGAAGGCGGACTGTGGTGTTTGAAGGTGGACTGTGGTGTTTGAAGGCGGACTGTGGTGTTTTAAGGCGGACTATGGTGTTTGAAGGCGGACTGTGGTGTTTGAAGGTGGACTGTGGTGTTTGAAGGCGGACTGTGGTGTTTGAAGGCGGACTGTTGTGTTTGAAGGCGGACTGTAGGGTTTGAAGGCGGACTGTGGTGTTTGAAGCGGACTGTGGTGTTTGAAGGCGGACTCTGGTGTTAGAAGGCAGACTGTGGTGTTAGAAGGCAGATTGTGGTGTTTGAAGGCGGACTGTCGTGTTAGATGGCAGATTGTTGTGTTTGAAGGCGGACTGTGGTGTTTGAAGGCGGACTGTGGTGTTAGATGGCAGATTGTTGTGTTTGAAGGCGGACTGTGGTGTTTGAAGGCGGACTGTGGTGTTTGAAAGCGGACTGTGGTGTTTGAAGGCGGACTGTGGTGTTTGAAGGCGGACTGTGGTGTTTGAAGGCGGACTGTGGTGGCTGTAGGCAGAATGCGGTGCTTGAATGCAAAGTGTGACAATTGGAGGCAGACTGTATCATAAAAGTTGATGACATTTGAATTCACCAAGTGCTACTGAAAATATATGAATGTACATTCAGCGATGTGCCGAAATAAAACGGAATTTATTGGCGCGAGAGGGAATACATTAGACGTTGCATTGAATTAATTGACGCTAGGGATGAGAGAGAATAAATTAGACGTTTCATCGAGCCCTAATCTCAACTCGTTTGAGGACGCGTTTGACATTACTCTACAAATCTAACCGGTTATGGGCGGATAAACCATTGAAAGCACTCTAGTTGGGTAAATTGTTGTATGCTAACACTTTAAACCTTCGTATTAGTTTCGATGTTCATTATAGAAAGAACTAGTTAGTTTTGGTCAGTATATAAATGTTAAAATCAATCATTTGAAGTGTAAGTTGATATTGAAACAGTTTGAAACAGTTTAATCCTGCAAGATTGTACATTTACATGTTAGGATTTTATATACAGTTACGACAGTTTGAAAGTACATACTTATATGATAGCCCAATTTGGGCTATTCAGAGTTTCTGAGGCAACCTAACCTTTAAGTACTTACTTGTCGATTTTATCTAACCCTTCTTACCTAAAACACATAAAAAAAAATTATACAGGCTTACTACCCCGAGACACCTTTTGGAAACAACAAGGGGACACTATTTGACGGATGAGTAATACTAGAAACAACAAGGGAACACTACTTGACAAAAGATAAATACTAGAAACAACAAGGGAAAACTATTTGCCAGAAGAGTAATACTAGAAACAAAAAGGGTACACTACTAGATAAAAGAGCAGAAACAGCAAGGGAAAACTATTAGACTAAAGAATAATAATAGATGTGACACTATCTGATAAAAGAGTAATACTAGAAACAACAAGGGGACACTATTTGACTATAGGGTAAATCTAGAAACAACAAGGGGACACTATTTGACAAAAGAGTAATACTAGAAACAACTAGGGGACATTATTTGACAAAAGAGTAATACTAGAAACAACAATGAGACACTATTTGACAAAAGATTGATACTAGACACAGCAAGGGGACATTATTTGACAAAAGAGTAATACTAGAAACAAAAAGGGGACACTATTTGACAAAAGTGTAATGCTCGAAACAACAAGATGACACTTTTTGACAAAACAGTAATACTAGAAACAACAAGGTGACACTATTTGACAAAAGAGTAGTACTAGAAACAACAAGGGGACACTATTTGACAAAAGAGTGATAGTAGAAACAACAAGGAGACACTATTTGACAAAAGAGTTACACTAGAAACAACAAAGGGACACTATTTGACAAAAAGAGTTGAACTAGAAACAACAAGGGGACACTATTTGACAAAAAGAGTAGAACTAGAAACAACAAGGGGACACTATTTGACAAAAGAGTAGTACTAGAAAAAACAAAGGGACACTATTGGACAAAAGGGTAATACTAGACACAACAAGAGGACACTATTTGACAAAAGAGTAATACTAGAAACTACAGGGGGACACTATTTGACAAAAGATTATACTAGAAACAACAGGGGGACGCTATTTGACAAAAAAGGTGTAACTAGAAACAACAAGGGGACACTCTTTGACACAAGAGTAATACTAGAAACAACAATGGGACACTATTTGTCAAAAGAGTAATACTAGAAACAACAAGGGGAAACTATTTGACAAAAGATGATACTAGAAACAATAAGGGGACACTATTTGACAGAAGAGTAATATTAGACACAACAAGGGGACACTTTTTGACAAAAGATTAAAACTAGAAAACAACAAGGGACACTATTTGACAAAACAATAATACTAGAAACAACAAAGGGACACTGTTTGACAAAAAAGTAATACTAGAAACAACAAGGGGACACTATTTGACAAAAAAATAGTAATAACATAGCAAACATGAAACCTAAAATACACCGCAACGATATTCATCTGGTAATTCGCTTGTTTCTGACTAGGTGACAAATTCAGATACGATTGGTAGACTGAGAAAAAGTGAAAAGCGATAACAAATCCTTATTGGGCTAGAAAAATTATAAATATTACTCCTTCAATCTCAACTTCAAGATGGAAAGAGATACAGTTTGACCGTAAACAGAGTCCCATACTCTAGCACAATTGAAGTGGGCACTGAATTTGGTTTCGGTTTTATTATAACGGAGTATTACAAGGTTATTCGCATTTCTTGTGTAATGATTGTGCACATCCGAGAATTATCTTATTGAATTGAATAGATCTTGATCAAAGTTTCTGTAAAAAATATGAAACGCATAGGGGGCAATTGGGAAGTTATATTGATCTTCCTGTTTAAGGATAATCATGGTTTTGAAACAATGACTTGTAGGATAATTGAATGAAAGATTATGAATAGCTCCATAGCTCCCTTATGCGGCACAATATTTGATTCGTTTTGTATTTGTCTGTTCCATTGTGAGCTTCGATTATGGAAATCAAGAATAGGCATATCAACGTGAAGTATGGGGTTTAAAGAACAGAGTGAAGGTCGAATATGATTTATTTATGATGAATGCGTTTAGATCTTGTCCATTCAGTTGATACACTGTCGATGGGATTTTTGAATGATTGATTTTATCAAAGTATATCCAGAAAGAAATTTACCGCTGCTATCTCTTGAATTTGTTTCAGTGTGATTCTTTTCATTATTCCCAACTCGTTGCTATTTATCTTTCGAATTAAATAACATTTTCTGCTTCATCTGCTGTCTTCGTCTGATCGTTGGGTCAGTTTCTTGCAAATTAATTCACTACATTAGGCTCATCGTAAGAGGTTCGGTGACCTCAATTGATTGGACACAGTGTTATCGACGATGAATCGATGCATTCAATTGATTGGTTAACTTTAACCGTACTAGTCCTGTTCGGGGATTTAATTGATTGGTGAACTTTAACCGTACTGGTCCTGTTTGGGGACTTCAATTGATTTGATAACTTTAGCCGAGCTGGTCCTGCTCGGGGACTTTAATTGATTGAATAACTTTAGCCGTACTGGTCCTGTTCGGGGACTTCAATAGTTTGGACAAGTGCTGACGTATTGAACTTGTTTGGAGATGGCAAATGATTAGAATCCAGTGAGGCTTGATTGTCTGGTTCAGTGACCTCGAATGATTGAACTTCTTGTGACGTCTTGGTCTTATTCGAAGACTTGATTGACCAATATTGCCGATCCGGATTTGGTTGGCATCAAACCACTTGATGAGACTGCGTTGTGTGTAATGTTGCCGTTTATACCAAATTCTGGAAATATGTCTTCTCTGCAGTTCGCGATTAACACATAATGTTACTGACGACCAACATTTCCCTTTATGTTAGATTCATTATTTTACTGTGCAAAACATGAAAGAGAAACAATCTTCCCGAAGTTGTGTCAGCTCGACCTTTCGACATTTGTGGCACACCCTCCTGCCATGATGTATACATAACATTGACGTTGCTCGAGTAGGCAGGAAGTACATCGTTTTGTTTCAAAACTTCAACTTTCCTCTTCTACAAAGTTTTGATATGTTCGTAGAGGCGGTCAGCTTGGCTTGGGCTCAGATAACGTTTCGTCGGATGAACACATTTCTATTGAACGTTGTGTATCTCTGACAATCAATATTAGAACAGGATGAAGACTTCTGAATAGCGATATATAGGGTTAGTGGCCCCCTGACTAAACATTCATAATTACATTTGTTTTTCAATATATTTATATATATTTACCAGTTAACACGGCGCTGCTTGTGCAGAGGAACTCATGGCGACAATAAACATGTTAACACAGCGCTGCTAGTACAGGACAACTCCTAACGCCAATGAACCCTGTTAACACGGCGCTGCTTGTGCAAAGGAACTCATGGCGACAATAAACATGTTAACACAGCGCTGCTAGTACAGGACAACTCCTAACGCCAATGAAACCAGTTAACACGGCGCTGCTTGTGCAGAGGAACTCATGGCGACAATAAACATGTTAACACAGCGCTGCTTGTACAAGACAACTCCTAACGCCCATGAACCCTGTTAACACGGCGCTGCTTGTGCAGAAGAACTCATGGCGACAATAAACATGTTAACACAGCGCTGCTAGTACAGGACAACTCCTAACGCCAATGAACCCTAGATCGGAAGAGCGCCGTGT
>SDVV010020219.1:0-13363 GCA_016164225.1 Gammarus roeselii
ATATATACATACATACATACACACACACAGTCGTTTCCCACTAATTAGGAGGGTGGCTAAGTTAGGCTGCCACAGATGGGGGAGGCGCATAATCTTCTCGTTGAGGCTCGAACTAGCGACATGAATCACCAGAGGCTGACACTGAGCTAAGGTATTAATGAGCACTTAAGTGAATTCTTCACGTAATATCATGGACTGTGCTCGCAGGGTCTCACCTGTACAGGTGCCTGAGAGCTTGCTCCACGTGTTCCTTCTTCAAAGGCTGCGCAGAGTTGATGCTGAGGCAGTAGCAAGTGATCATAATACCCATGCACTCCTGGAGCTTATCCATCATAATTTCGAACATGTTGCAAGGCCTCAGCCACTTGACTGGGACATCCCCGGTAGCATCTGATGATGGCAGCGACATCTTGCAGCTGCACACAAAGCAAACTTCTCTCAGACTTCAATGCAAGCATAAAATACGTCATTTCTACTAAGTACATGTGGGTTTCGACTCAATACGCATTGATCAATACGTAATGGTTGTGTATTACCGTACTTACGTAGTATGCACCACGTGCCGCCACACGGGGTGCTCATCGTCGTGTATTTACTAGCATTCTACGTAATATGCTTAGGCTGTTTTATAAAAACAAGAAAAATAATTAGTGGAAGAAATTTAAATTAGTTCAGATCTTGAGTGAATACTCCCATAGTAAGAAAAACGATCGCAGATTGCCACCGCTTGGTGAAGGGTCTTACAAACCGGTTAAATCTCACCATCCGCAAAACACATTTGCCGACTGTTAACAATACTTATTTCATATATTCAATCAATATTAACCAGTCCTAGTAGTGGCGGTTGCATCTATGTTCCACCGGAGCCTCAACGCGAAGTCACGCAGGCTCCCCGTAGGGCGTGAAGTTCCGTGAGTTCTGTTGGGTTGCACGTGCGCGCGGTCGAATTAAAACTTCAACTTAGGAAATCAGCAGGGAAGTGTGCTCAGGAACGAAAAAGATTCAGACACGAATAGTTTTAAACAGAGTCATAAAGTCAGGTGTGTTTTCCTAAACAGATTAACTTTTTCCTGTAGGCTGTTTCTGTGAGCAGGCGTTGGGCAACCCTACGCCTGCTCACAACCCATAAGCAAGCGTTTCAAACTGATCGCCGCCTGGTGGCAGCAGGGGCACGGCGGCGCATCCGGTCCCATGTCTACATCCATCAGATGGTAGCGAGTTAGCCACGTGTGTTCCGTACACAAACGGTGAATGAACACTTGGTCTCTTCTATTGGACAACTTGGTGTTCCATTCTCCTACGGATGGTTTAACTGCAGGCATTTTTTGTCCACTCTGTTGCCACGAGTGGTTCCATCGAGATGTTATACGCGAATTGATTGATGATTGGAAACCAGTCTCGGTTATGTATGGAAATAAATTGTCTTACGTGGGAAGACGCCTGCTTTGCAAGGGAATCTGCGCGCTCGTTGCCTCTTATTCCCACGTGCCCAAGAATTCAGCAAATAGGTCGTGCTGCATTTTATGAAGTGCAGGGTGTTCATAGTGCAGATTTTTCAGCCGAGTGAGAGCGCTCAGACTGTCCGAAAATACAACGTGTTTAGGGAGGTGATCAGTTTTGGCAATATAGATGGCTCGTTCGAGTACTTACAGCTCTGCAGAGGATGTAGAGGCCTCTCGGGGGGAGGGTTGCCCAACGTGTGGTCTCCTCGCACACGGCGGCGGCTCCCACTCCGTTCGCTGTTTTGGAGCCGTCATGGTATATATGCGGTGCTCCGAGTATTGCTCCTCAAGTAGTTTTGAAAATTCACGGCGGTACGTGTTTGTTGGAATAGTTTCTTTAGGGTACATTTGCAATTCTAGGTAAACCAGCGGTGGGCTGATCATCCACGTTGGTGTATAGATTTGAAAAATTCGATAGGCGAATGAAGGCTTGATAGCCTTGCGATTGATGTTGAGCGAGGTTAGTAGGTTGTCCACGCGTAATGAAAAAGATGGGCATATATTCTTCTTTGCCGCAAATAGGCGCTTTTCGGAGATGTTGGTGACGTCGCCGACTGCTGGGTTGTTAATAAGGCTTCTAGTCTTGAAATAGTATTGTAGCGAGAGTGTCTCGCTGGAGCGGAAGCTCATTAGCTAGCACATTGAGAGACACGATGGGAGTGGAGCGCAACGCGCCGGTTGTGATACGCAGAGAATTGTTGACGATGTTCGAGAGTGGATCGAGAGTGTTTTTGGCGACTGATCCTTAAACAAAGGCTCCGTAGTCGATGCGCGTGCGTATTATTGCTATGAACAACATCATGCCGGTGTCCATTTCGGCACCTAATTTCAGCGATGTTACCGATAGTATAGGTCCTATCGCCACATTTACAGCGAGTCGCCAGGGCTGCTATGTTAGGTTGCCATGTGAGTTTAGGGTCCACACGAGGCCCAGGAATTTTATAGATTCTTCGTATACTTGGGGTGTGTTATGCAGCATAAGGTCTGGTTTCAGATGTAAGCCGGGTACAAGGGTAAAGTGAATGCTTTTAGTTCAAGAAGGTGAGAATCGGAACGCCCAGTTTCCGACTAGGTTTAGACACATCTGGAGTTCATGTTGAATCGTTAGAAGGCTTGGGTGCCTGTAGCTGATTTGAAGATCATCCAAATCAGCTAGCTGGTCTATTTTGAGGACAAAAATAATGACGCTGAGGACGCTTCCCTGGGAGACTCATTTCTTGAGGATACGATGGTGACAGGGTGTCGCTTACTTTGACCCTCAAGGTACGGTTTTGCAGAAATGTATGGCCTTTGCGGTGGAGATCTTTCATGATTCCGTAACTCCAAGTAGTGTCGTATGCTTTTCCATCGTCAAAGGATATGGGAACCACGTGTTCCCCTCGGACAAAAGCCCGTCCAATGTCAGATTTCAGTCGTACAAGGTGGTCCGTCGTAGAGCGGCGCTTGCGGCCGCCGCACTGGATGTTGTTGAGGCCTGCGTGCATTTCAAGGTAGTCTACAAGACGTGATTTAATCATTCTTTCCATAGTCATACAGATGACGCTGGTAAGGGCAATGGGGCGGTAGTTACGTGGGTCACCGTGGAATTTCCCAGGTTTGGGTATTGGGATAATTACTTATTACCGCCATTGATCGGGGAAAAAGGAGTTTGAATACATTTGGTTAAACACTATAGCGCACTGTAGTTCGTGGAGGAAGAAAGGTTTGTTGTAGGCCTCTTCGATTCCAGTAGTAAAATCAAGATGTTCACTTTCTCGCAAGTTCTTCTCAGGTTGGAACACAGCCATATAGTTTGTCGATTGCGATATCTGGCTAAAAATCTGAGATAGTTTGTTTGCGATTTCCGCGTTGGAAGAATAAGTTATGCCTTCGTCTGAAAGAATGTGGATAGGTTGCTTGGATTTTCTCAGGATACGTTGGATTTTTTTCACACCTGAGAGAGGGGGGTGTTTCGGTTAATAGTGTTGACTTACTGAGCCCAGTTTTCTCGTTCCTTCTCCGCTTGAAGTTTTCGATATACAGCAGTTGCCCTTTTCCCGTTATTTGGTTCCTAGGGGACCGTAAGCGTCGGTCGGCATGGTATAGCCTTTCACGCTTATCTCTCGCTTCTTGCACTTCTCGGCACCACCATGGTTTCGGAAAGACAGTTGAAGGTGAATATTGGGGAACGCTTGCCTCGACTGCAGCTTGAAACTTTTCTTAAAGTTGGACGACGAGGTCGTGTTCAGAAACGTTTTCGGGGATGCCATCCATATCGCTCCACGCGATGTGTGCCGAGTATTCCTCCCAGATGGTTTTCCGTTAATTGAATCTAAGTTCTTGTAGGGCAGGATTTCTTGATTGGTTGGTGAGAAGAGATATGATGACTGGGTTATGGTCGCTGTCGTGTGTTGAAGGCAGAACTCCCCAAACGAGCTGAGGTGCCAGAGTGGGGGAGCATAAGGATAAGTCGATGACAGCTTCACTTTCGGTGGTGATTCGGGTGGGTTGTCCGTCGTTGAGAAGGAGCAGGTTGTGAGTGTTTATGGTGTCAGCCACTATCACTCCCATGGGGTCCGTCCTCACGCATCCCCATGTTTCATGGTAGCTGTTGAAATCTCCAAGGAGGAGCACTGGCGAGGGCAGTTGGTTTAACAATTCGGTCATAAGTGCTTCCGAGAGGTCATGGCTTCTTGATGAGTAGATGGATACCACTGTTATTGGTCTTGGGACGCACATCTTTATAGCGATAGCTTGGATTTCTTGCTTTAGGCGGAGGGATAGGTAAGTTACGCTCTGGTGGATAAGTGCCACTCAGCTGTGAGCAGTCACGTTGGTGTGGCCTTCGTGCGGATTCTGAAGGGATTCTGAAGGTGCCATTCTCTCGGAGTTTGATCTCTTGGAGTCCTATCACCAAAGGTATATGGGTGGTGATTAAGGATAGTAATTTGTCTTTCTTGTTTCCGAGTCCCTGGCAGTTCCACTGAAGTATTTTGGTGTTCATTTTGAGGGCTGTTCACTTTCGGATCTTGATGATCTAGAGTGGTCGTGTAGTTTGGGTGAGTCTTCGTGGTGTTCGTGCTTATGAGTTTGCCCGGAAGTCCTTGATCGAGAGTGCTCACGGGAGCAGCTGCCTTCGGTAGAGCGTGTTCTGCTGGGGTTACTGCGATCGCGGTTGTGAGTGATTTTGCTGGAAGACGAGAGTTTATGCTTGTTGTGTTTGCTTCTTGAGCGAGAGCGTTCTTTTTCAGCAGTAGTCTCTTTAAACTGCGTGGGCGGATGTGTAGACTGCGAGCTATTCGAGACAAGTAAGGTGACAGGTTGTTTAGCAGTCTCGAGAATGAGTTTTTCGACATAGGTTTTGAGCGCGTCGCCGTCCTAGCGATGGTCGTTCTCGCTGCTGGGGTGTTCGAGGGTCGGGCTCGTAGAGAGAGGGTCACGTCCCTCGCTTAGGCCTTCGCAGAATGGAAGCACAGTAAGGACAAGTGGGAGTAGTTCATGGTTCTTATCATAACGAGCTGTTATTTGCATGTCGTTACTAATATTTTTGCTCTGTGGTGATCGGGCATCGGAGACTTCTCCATCTCCGCCTTTTCGTTGTTGTAGTGGTGAGCCTGGCTACGTGGTCGACTGCGGAGGAAGCGTGCATCGCGATGTCCTCCTGGTCATCGCAGGAATTATTGCAGAGGGGATTCATCTCGAGTGCGGAGGCGGTCGCAGGGCTGAGTGGAGTAGCGCTACTGCGACGTGGGAATTAATATTGGAGTCTTGTTAAGGGATTATTTTGACGTTGCAGGAGGATTGTCGGAGGAGTTTGGTTGAATTGACGATTTGATTACTTTGCCATTATTAAAGCAAATTGGATTTTAGTCTTACCAGATTTGGATCGCTTGCTTTCGTGTATCTCTGCGCTCGTTTTGTGTGATTGTTGTTTCTTTCTCGTCCATGTGTACTTGACACTCGCGGTCGCCTGCCTCGTGGAGGCATGAGAAGTGGTAGCAATTTTGTTGACTGTCTGTGCAGTCTTTCCTGTCGTGCTCGTCGGCACACCTCTTACAGCGTTGGGGTGTCTGCGGCTGGCAGTATTTGATGACGTGGCCGTATTCAAAGCAGTTTTTTGCACATTGCAGGGCATGTTACAACTCGGTAGGTTTTGGTTCTTCCTTGTTCACCCGGATTATTATGACTTCCGGGGCGTCGCGTTCTGGGAAGGTAATTTGGTATGCGGTAGAACTAGTGTTTCGTGATTTGATCCAGTCGGCCAGACAAATGTTGATAACTCCGTAATCCTTTGCCAGACCTTCTGAGAAAGCACTGAGGTCTGTTGTGCGTCTGTAGCGAGAAGTGTAAACAATTCGTTTGGTATTGTTGAAGGACGAGTGTACTTCAACAGTGACTTAGTTAGTTAATTTCGGTAATATTTCGCATTGAGTTACTTTGTTCACACTCTACGACGTGGGCCAGATACTTCTTTCCTTGTCGTTGGAGGTCTTTCGGTTTTCCTCCCAGTTGCTGGGAGAGCGATTCCATCATTTTAAATAAATTTGTTGGAGATGCCAGTTTGTTTGCACCGCTATCTTTGGGCGTTATGAGGAAGTGAGTGGGTAATGGTGCCGGTCTTTTCTCTTGGGTAGGAGGGTCATCCGCGGTGGAGTGCATCGAGGCCACAGCCTCTTGTCGTTCGATCCCGTGGACCATCTGGAATTGGAGGATCTCTCTCTCCGTCTCATCCTAGGGGCAATCTCTGTGTCCGGTAGGGTGGCCGTTCACCTTGCAGTACAAACAGTGCGGCTCCTCGGACTGGCGTCGCAGCTGGTGGTAATGCTAAGGACTCAACGGCCAGTAAAGGAGCCCAGCTCTTTCCGCCGAGTGTATGGACAAATATCCGGTCTGTCGTTGGCGTCGAACGTGATCTTCAGGTGTTCGGGAAATGTATGACTATTGTTGAACAAGTTGTGTTCATTAAATGGAGTGTATTGCTTCCTCCTTGCAGCCCTCGGAGCTCGTTTTTTTTGTGGGGGCGAAGAGTTGTCGAAGTTGTCGTCGGACGTAAAGGTTGAGGTACTTCCGTAATTTGCGGGTTCTTTAGTTAGTTGTTTGGTTCTTCACTAGTTCGTGGATATGGAGAAAAATGGCCTTGACATGACCCTCGAGCTGTGCTAAGTTCTGCGGCGAAAACTTTTGCTTCCTGCTCAGACAGGCCGGTCGCTTGGCTTAGTAGATTCCCTGGACGTTCCTGGTCAACTCGTCGATGCGGTTTCTCTCCTGTTGTCTTCGGCTGTGGTGGCGCTGGTCATCTTGGAGATGCAGACGTTCTTGGCCGTTGGAATCCTAGTCTTCGTCACTTTGGAGAGGGTGCTGGTCCCTCCCGGGTGGGGCTTCCTCTTTCTCCCCATTTGACCCCTGGTTCACGGCAGGGGCCAGGGAGCTCACTCTTAAAGGCCTCTTGACCGGCATTACCGCTTCTAACGTTAACGTTAATTGAACACTTTGGGACCAGCCTGTGATATACGAGGGGTTTTCGGGCAATAATCAGTATGTGAACAAACCCGAATTTCCCCGAGGTTCATAGCATGATTGAGCCTGCCGGGTGCGATGGCGGAGCACAACGCCATGACGTCCTCGACGTATCAGACGCGCTTCGGCACCGCAGTCATTATAAAAAGTGACGTTTCCCGGTCTATGGTCGCATGCTTGAGGGCTGTGTTATGCCCGCACCTCGGCCTCGACAGGTGAAGCCTGTTAACCCTAGGCAGCCCAACACGTCCACATCCGGTGGGTGTATGCGAGTGTGTAGGTATAGGTCTACGTCTAGGTGTAGGTGTGTGTGTGAGTGTGAGTGTGAGTAAGTGTGAGTGTGTGTGTGTTTGTGTGTGTTTGTGTGTGTGAGTGTGTGTGAGTGTGTGAGTGTGCATACATGTTGATGCATATATGTGTTATCCGTTGATTAGGGCACGCATGTGTAACGGGAGGCAAAGTGTGCTGCCCAAGTGTCATGAATATCTCGGCGGATTTTTCCAGTGGTCAGTAAGTGGTGGCAGGTGTGGGACGGGTTCACAATCTTTTTGAAAAAATGGGTACCTCACATAAAAAAGTGGCTAGAGGAGAATGACCTTGGCTCCCTCGAGCATATGAGCAATGTGCGCAGTCCCCGTGAGTCCCGTATCTAAGTGTTCTATATTCTTTGTAAAGAATTTATGTGTGGGAGTAAAACGGGTATAAGTCGAAGGCGATAATTCATTACTTAATTTAATGTTCAAATTTGACGACGGGAATTGAGGTAAGAAATTCCGCAAGGAAATTATGGGTAAAAATTTTGGGCAAAATTTTAGGATTGCTTTGGATGGGTTGAATTGCAGGTGACAATAAGGGGTGGACATTAAAGGAGAAACATCGTCGGCCAGCCTTCACCTAATTGTGGAGATAGTTCAGATCAGGCGCTTGGTCTTCCGAAAAAAGTATCAAATTAACGGCATCAAAATGTAATATCTGTAGGAAACTCTGAGCCTAGGAATGATGTTATAATAATAACCTGACCGGAAATGCCGCAAAACCGAGAACATCAAGAATAGCCGTAGATGGTCTCGCATCACGATGATTGCGTCAAGGCGCGTCCACACTACCAATGAGACGTGCGATCCTATTGTCAATTCTAATCACAAGCCCGCTCCATCCTTTCTTCAAATCTGGTATCAGCTGTCGCACACCTTTGCATCAGCTGTCGCACACCTTTGCATCAGCTGTCGCACACCTTTGCATCAGCTGTCGCACACCTTTGCATCAGCTGTCGCACACCTTTGCATCAGCTGTCGCACACCTTTTCACGCAGTTTTCACTCAGCCGAACCAAGCGTCTGAGAAACCTGCCGTCAAGTCCACTTTATCTTCGAAAGCTAATAAAACCATGTACTTACTCATGTACGAGCTTCAAGCAGAGAGTAGCAAAATTTTCTCATGCGAAAGCAAGAGTTACGTGCAGAAGCGTATACGAAACCACATTTCAGTTTATTGGAAATAATCACTGCTGTACGGTAGCGAATAAAAATTCGTTGATGCTCCATCATTAACGACGAACCCTGCTGATTTCTTTCCAACAAGCAGATTGCATTTTTTGAACGGTGTTATATGAAATAATATTCAACACGAATAACCCAACTTGATGAGACGAGAATGTTAGTCAAGGACCTATCGAGGTACTTAAAAATGGTAATCAAAACGTCACCATAACATTCAAAGCGTCAAATGTTAGGTGTTATTTGAGTATAGTGGAAAACACATGTACGTAATGCACAAGTTGACACACCACTATGAACCTATCACTACAAACCTATCAGTATAAACCAATCACTACAAGCCTATCACTACAAGCCTATCAGTATAAACCAATCAGTATAAACCAATCAGTATAAACCAATCAGTATAAACCAATCAGTATAAACCAATCAGTATAAACCAATCAGTATAAACCAATCAGTATAGACCAATCAGTATAGACCAATCAGTATAGACCAATCAGTATAGACCAATCAGTATAGACCAATCAGTAAAAACCAATCTGTATAAACCAATCGGTATAAACCAATCGGTATAAACCAATCAGTATAAATCAATCTGTATAAACCAATCAGTATAAACCAATCAGTATAAACCAATCAATATAAACCAATCTGTATAAGCCAATCAGTATAAACCAATCAGTATAAGCCGATCGGTATAAACCAATCAGTATAAACCAGTCTATATAAACCAATCTGTATAAACCAATCCGTATAAACCAATCCGTATAAACCAATCTGTATAAACCAATCTGTATAAACCAATCTGTATAAACCAATCTGTATAAACCAATCTGTATAAACCAATCTGTATAAACCAATCTGTATAAGCCAATCTGTATTAACCAATCTGTATAAACCAATCTGAATAAACCAATCAGGCAACACCTATCACTATCGATCTATCTCTATAAACCTATCATTGTAAGCCTATCACTGTAAATTTATCACCATAAACTTATCACGATAAGCCTATCACTATAAACCTATCGCCATAAACCTGTCACTGTGAATAGGCATATGTGTTGATACCAAATGCATCATTGGATAATTTATCGTTAGACGACCATTCAACAAATGCCACAATGACGAATATAGCGTTTTAGTTTCTCGCTGCAAATGCTACAGTACTACCTAGAGAATCAACGAAACTTTTTCTACAAAATAAAAACAAAGAAAATGAGAATTATTCATCATCATTAGTACCACTAACTTGAATAAACCTTGAAGTTTCCACGTATAACTAGGAGCAATGGTTATTTAAATAGGTTTCAATAAGGTATTTACAGATCAAATTGTGTTATTGGAGTTGCTAAGAGGTGAAAATCATTTACAAATGTCAATTTAGACGTAAGGTGATATTTTTATTTAGGGAACTCGAAAAGTGCGTCTTGAATAAACGAGTTAATTTATAAAATGCATCACAAACAAACATTGTTTTATCGTAACGGTTCAGTGTGCTTAGCGCACTAACACCATGCACTTCCAGAAGGCCCACATAGAAGACTTTGACCGCTTTGACGTGATCGGCGAACGCCAGGAGACGCAGTCGATCCCATTTTATTCATCTTGCGAATAAAGCTGTGTTGGCATCTTGTGTATGGTGACGCTTTATGACACATCAGGTATGGTAGTTTTCACATAATGGTAGCAATTATTTGATAATAATGCCTCACCGACATCCGTTCCTGGCTGAGGGATGAAACACAACGACGGCAATAGCTTTTACCGGAGTAACAGAAAGTGTGAAGTACACCTCGGCCCCTATTAATGAACTATAAATGAACATCTCACAGAGTACGGTTTAGAATTTGTTCATTTGCGTTGGATATAAGAGTTGTCACGTACATAAACAAACACTTGCCAACAGTTAATCTCACAGAGATGTAGCCGGACTGAGGTCACATGTTCTAGAGGCTCGTTAGTTTCCCTTAACTTAAAAATTGATCAAATATTGTATAATATAAAATTGAAATCCGAAACTTTGCAAATGAATCACTTCAAAGTTAACACCGACTCTCAGACAGAACAAAGTGTGCGTTCGAAAGCCACTGCACAGCTCTCTAAGACATTTTCATACCAAAACATTCTGACGAGCGGTTCAAAAGTTGATGATATTAGAAAAAAGGGGTGAAAAAATACAATGTTACAATAATTGGCAAGTAAAAAATATGGACATTATTTTCCTCAACTACAGCAACTGGGGTGAATCTCGAGTAGTCGAACGCTGACAATAACAGCTATACGCTATCAATAACAGCTATACGCTATCAATAACAGCTATACGCTATCAATAACAGCTATACGCTATCAATAACAGCTATACGCTATCAATAACAGCTATACGCTATCAATAACAGCTATACGCTATCAACAACAGCTATACGCTATCAATAACAGCTATACGCTATCAATAACAGCTATACGCTATCAATAACAGCTATGCGCTATCAATAACAGCTATACGCTATCAACAACAGCTATACGCTATCAATAACAGCTATAATAGCAGCACAACGTCCTATGAAACGTTTTAATTGGATAACATAAAACGCGTCAGGAAGAATTGTCACAAAGCACAAAAACATTTTGACACACTTAACAAAGTGATTGAGATGCTTATGATATTATTTGTATTGTTGCGCTTAAAAAAAATCACCAGTAGCACAGTGAGAAAATTCCTTTCGTGTTGCTAACCTCCGCTCATGTTAGCATCATAGGATTCTGATCTGAATATAAATGAATACCGTGCCCGATCATCACAGCTCTGTTCCAGAAGCTTCTGTTTTCGGTGTTTATGTGTGTTGTTTTGTTTATGTGTTGTTTTGTATCAACTGCTCAATCAGTACATGCTGGTCCTGCAATCCGGCAATACTTCCATAGAATTATTCATGTTCATTTGAAATCAACCATTTACTGTGATAACTCCGTTGTAAATCACGTGTTTATTTAATTTTGTTACCGTCTTCAACCTCTTTTTAACTACAATCAACAACCCAATAACTCTAAAGCCTTCATAACATTTTGACATACTAAAACACGGACGTTCTTATCGCCGCGTGCCGAAAACAGAACGCGAAGGATAAGTCGCTGTTTGTGGAATTGTAGGTGCGGCATACAATCAAGGAACACGCATCGAAAAATCGCAAATAAGACCCGCATCCAGCAATAATTTTGAATACTATTTACATGCGGGTAAAGTAAATGTCGCAGAAAGTTTGATTGCCACCCTCCATATTTCGTGACCCGCCGCACTAAGCAACCTGAACTCGCTCCACCTACTAAGAGGGCGTCGCACAGCTGGCGAATACGATCAGCGATGCACGTGTCCCACGCATGTTTGCAACTTGTTTAAAACGGAACTATACACAGCAAAAATACCAGAGCTATATGCATGTCATGAGAACGAAATGATGTATAAAATGAAGTCGTTATATAAGAATAGTCGCCATATAAAGTGATTGAAAACAGCCGAGCAATGTTGCCGGGCCGAGAGGCCGCTCCTCAAACAGATTAAATAGACCAATAAACGGGAACCCACCGTTTCACATATTTGTTGCATTCTTTCTGGCGGGTGTTGTTCGAATAGGCCCAGTAGGTAGACCGTGCATGGCCCGCCAAAGATTAGCCGGACGATTGGTCATGCAACTGCATTACTGCATCACCCACAAAAACTTGGTCGCATGATTCGCTATGCGTCTGCATGACCGCACGACTCGCCAAAATTTGTCACCATGATCCTCCATGCGTCCGCATAAACGCACGACTCGCCAAAATTTGTCACCATGATCCTCCATGCGTCCGCATAAACGCACGACTCGACAAAATTTGTCACCATGATCCTTCATGCGTCCGCATAACCGCACGACTCGCCAAAATTTGTCACCATGATCCTCCATGCCTCCGCATAACCGCACGACTCGCCAAAATTTGTCACCATGATCCTCCATGCGTCCGCATAACCGCACAAATCGTCAAAATTTGTCACCATGATCCTGCTTGCGTCCGCATATCCGCATGACTCACCTAAATTTAGCATGCGGAGCTACAGGAATGTACTTACGGCAGTTGGTGAATTCATTCTATTCATTTAGTGTTCTCAACCACTTCAATAACATTAGGAATACCGTGTTTCACCAGTCCGCTCAGACCATAGCGAGTATTGCCATTAGGAATACCGTGTTTCACCAGTCCGCTCAGACCATAGCGAGTATTGCCATTAGGAATACCGTGTTTCACCAGTCCGCTCAGATCATAGCGAGTATTGTCATTAGGAATACCGTGTTTCACCAGTCCGCTCAGACCATAGCGAGCATTGCCATTAGGAATACCGTGTTTCACCCGAGTCCGCACTGACCATAGCGAGTATTGCCATTAGGAATACCGTGTTTCACCCGAGTCCGCACTGACCATAGCTAGTATTGCAATTAGGAATACCGTGTTTCACCAGTCCGCACTGACCATAGCAAGTATTGCCATTAGGAATACCGTGTTTCACCAGAGTCCGCACTGACCATAGCGAGTATTGCCATTAGGAATACCGTGTTTACCCGAATCCGCACTGACCATAGCGAGTGTTGCCATTAGGAATACCATGTTTCACCAGTCCGCACTGACCATAGCGCGTATTGCCATTAGGAATACCGTGTTTCACCCGAGTCCGCACTGACCATAGAGAGTATTGTCATTAGGAATACCGTGTTTCACCCGAGTCCGCACTGACCATAGCGAGTATTGCCATTAGGAATACCGTGTTTCACCCGAGTCCGCACTGACCATAGCTAGTATTGCCATTAGGAATACCGTGTTTCACCCGAGTCCGCACTGA
>SDVV010020220.1:0-13363 GCA_016164225.1 Gammarus roeselii
ACATCGGAAGACAATTCAGGTACAGGGACAAGGAAATAATCCTAACCCTGTACAATACCCTAGTTAGACCCCTATTGGAGTATGCCGTCCAATTCTGGTCCCCCACCCTGATCCAAGACATCAAGAGACTGGAAAGGGTACAGGCTAGGGCAACGAAGATGATCTCATCTGTCAGACACATGGGGTATCAGAGAAGATTAAGGGAACTGGATCTCTTCACCCTCGAAAAGCGTAGGCTTCGAGGACAGCTAATTGAAACCTTTAAAATCCTGAAAGGCTTCAATAACGTAGAGTACAGAAACCTCTTCACGCTAAATGACCACCCCACCAGGAATCACGGGCTGAAACTCCAACCAAAGAGATTCCACACCCGACCCTGCGGTGACCTGATGACCTACAAAATCATCAATGTCTGGAATAGACTTCCGCCGGCAGTGACTGCGAGCGAATTAGTGGAGGCTTTCAAGCGTAGGCTAGACAGGATCCTCCCTGAACTCGACTATCAGTGATAGTAGCAAGGCTTTTAGGACAAACTGGAGAGCCAAAGGGGTGGGGGGGCATCTGTCGGGATCTGCACTAATAGCAGCCCCCAACGCCCCACTGGCATCTCAAACCCGGCTGCGGAGATGGTAAAGCCCTGGAAGCAATGACGGAGGGAAAAGAACCCCCCGTGCAGCGCACGGGGGTCAAACAGGGGACCCCTTGTGCTACCCCATAAAGTCAGCATCCAGAGCTACCACACCAGTCCAACACAACACATCGGATAGAACGGGTCAAGCAATATGCCGACCCTGAGAGTAGCTGGCCACTTGCCCGTGGTGAGAGAGGCTAAGCTGTATTGCCCCACGATACAGTGAACTAAGCGCCAGCGCAGTGCGACAGGAGAGAACCCTGCCCTAACACACCAGTCTCTGGGTTGGGTAGGGACAGCCTATATAAAGGCCTCCCGCTACACTGCTCCCCACCCGATCAACATCAAGGTGGGGGGGGAGAGATGAGGTCCCATGATGGTTACAGAACCAAGGGGATGCTCTGCAGCACACAAAAAGCCTTTTCGGGGCTGTGTGACTGGAGAAAGTTGCACACGGGAGTCCCCCCTGGGGGGACTCCAGGAGGTTCACTTCAATGCAAATTGAAGGATGGGCAGAGATTGCCTCTTTGGATCTCTAGTTCCTTGTAACTCCTTGTATCTCCTCTCAAACAGTACCTAACTCCAACACTAGCCTTGTGAGGCTACTGAATCATGTGTTTGGTGTCGGACGTGGTGCCAATTGAGTGGTGCAGTGCGTTCATTGTTCCGCAGTATAAGGACAAAAGAGATGAATTCTGCAATTCGAGAGGTAACAGGTTGCTATATGTTGTCGGTAAGTCACAAGGGAGTGCTAACCTAGAGGATAAGAGACGGTACAAAGGTGCAATTGGCAAAAAATTGGGTGTTCAGGAGTGGTAGAGGTTGTGCCGATCAGAGTTTAGGTGCGTGACAAGTCTGCGCGAATCACCTTTCAAACTGAAAGGATGCTTTCTGAGACATGAATCTGAAAAGACCTACGTTAGGGTCGACAGACGCGCTATGGAGGGTGCTGCGTTTGTATGAAATGGGCGGAAATTTGTTGTAGCGGTCCAGAGTTTGTATGTTGGCAACAGATGTCACTGAGTGGAGAGCACGGTGAATGCCGAGTTCACAGTGAAAGTGGGACTGAAGTAAGGTTGCGGTTTGTCTCCTAGGTTATCCCATCACCACATAGATGGAGTGGCCTGGGGGATGACTGAGAGTGTAATGGGTCGAGGCTTAGAGCTGTTGGAAGCAAATGGGCGGACTTGGCAGTCGAATAGCTTTCTGTTGTAGATGATAGGGCATTTAGAATGTAGTCATAAGCAATTTATGATTTTTTTTTTAAAATACTAGTTTTATTTTCTCTGAATCTATAATCTTGAAACAGTAATTTTCTTGTCTCCTTTTTTCAACTGTATGTCCTTTGGCTGTACATGAATAATAGTGAATAACCTCTCAACTTGGTTTGTTAGTTTATAGGTGAAGACCTCTTGGGCTTGGAAAGGTGAGTTTGGAAAGTTTTTGATTAAATAATCATGCAATGGGTAGGTGTTGCATTGGTGTAGAATTGCTGGTGGATTCGTAAGAAAAGTTGACGCACCCTTGATCACCGGGGGCGGTTCAGCGCAACATAATTTACTTTGAAATTCAACCTTGAATTTCGATTGTAGCAATTAACTGCTGTCAACATTATGGTAATTTTTAACATGTAACAGTCATTCTAGGAGACTGAATTTTTCAGCTGCAACAGACGATGTCTAGCTACTACCTACCTCGTATATGATATAATTCTATCTGCAATGTCATAATTACTATCATCGGTCAATGAAATGTTAGTTACCTTAGGAGCACAAAATCGATGCTCACTGTAGTTTCTTGCTGACTGGAAAATTGGTGACCTGTGTATGATCATCTAATGGGTGACTTGCTATGTATGTCCTTATTTGTTGTATATTTTTGAAGGACTCATGCTAATGAAGAGTGTGTATCACGATGTGTTGAGCGCCAAAGGAAAACAATGTAATGTTCTTTTGTGCTGTGATGACCAGGAACTAATCCCACAAGTGACTTACTCTGTCGGCATCATCAGACTGACGCCGACTAACATCAGGAAAAAAACTAATATCCACAATATAAAAAACAGTGTCATTAGTTCCATTGTGTTATATTAGTTTGATTTCTATCTTAACTTAGTTTATTTTTATTTCATCTGTGCTCATATTACTTGTTTGTACTTTATCAATGTTATTAGGGGTATGGGTATACTGATTTTCAACATCTTTAATGAAACTGGTATTGTCACTGCATTATTATAATTTGAAAATGTATTCCGCACTGTAAGGGCAAATTTGTTAGGGTGCCGTCCTGTTAGAAGGCCGCTCTAGTTTGTTTTTACTAGCTATATCTTATCTGTGCATGTGTTATCTGTGTGTCTATAACCGTATTCTAAGATGTCACTGGTATTACAATTTGCAACAATGTCAAATGTGGCCGGTTCTCTGTAACAAAACCACAAGTATCTTGTATCAATCAGGTAGTATCATTGTATTGTACCACTTTACGTCTTGCAGCTTAGAATCGTGCTACGATTTCATAACACCCCATTTACTGAAATGTAATTAATTTTTTCGTCATCTTTTGGATACTCCGCCGGTCATGTCTGGTACAAGGTTGGTTACTAGAATTATAATATCATTCCTTTATTGAGAAGCAGATGGGAGCAGCTACAAATTAGTTTACCTTCGCCCGTAATAGGAAGTAACCTTGCGCTAACGCGCATCCGACGATACTCGCATCCGACAATACTCTCATCCGATTCACATTTGTATTATTCCCGTTTTTATTCCGTTTTCGAATTGTCGACATAATCGTCACATCCCGCATCTAATTATAGTATTGCATTCACATCTGCTGTCTACAAGAAATCACAAAAAATAGAACTCGAACTAACTGTCCATTTTCTCTCCAGTAAATTCTATAACAGTCCAAGATGGTTCAGGCTAAGCTAGGATGTGACATCTGCAACACCTCATACGCCCTCGAACTAATGGATTGCAAAAGTTTTTCTGGCTCTGCCAGGACTTCGCAGTATTCCCTCAAGTGGGGAATGCAAGACATTGCGCTGTTAATTTTGTCAAGCGGCAAAGGAAACCAAACAACTGAAAGCACAAATCAATCATGCCTCTGATAGCTTATCCAAAAGAGAGAGTCTCATCCAATGGTTTATCCATAACAGAGACTGTCAACAGGGAAACCCGATTGCTAGCTGTTGAATTAAAATTGAAAAACGCTCTGAAACAATTTCACAAATTTAAAGATCTGATAAGCAGCAAATTAGCAGCAGTCAAGTAGGTGTTGCGGACGGAATCGACATGGAAAAGGTATGGAGCCATGCTAAACAACATCAAACCTTCACCTGCAAACCTCCAGGTCACTCATCCTGCCCCATCCAAACTGAAGTAGATAAAAGTTGAGCAAGATGATTTTACTTGACAACTGCCTAGCGAGTTTCTGCTAAGCCCAGAAAATCTTTCTCGAATCATTGGGATACGATGATCGACCCAAAGTATAATAACTTTGATTGAATCACCAACAAGGCTTGCATTAACACGTATGGATTTGATACCATCGAAAACATTCTTAAAGTATCAGCGCTGGACTTGTCAACGAAAATAAGTCAAAAAATGTAAAGGATATTAATCCAACAACTCCGTCAGCAGTGCCCGACGAAATGACCCAGCGGCCTCCGCCCGTTTCAACACGAGATACACAACAAATACAAGTGCCCATCAAAACACCACCACAGGTCGTAGCAAAAAAGTTCCTGTTAACAATCCAGTCCGAGTTAGAGGCAGTAGGCGCAGCTCCGCTAGTAGAACCCGTGTAAACGAAAGTCTTGGCTCCGACACAAAACCTCAGAGAAGAAGCAAAATAGGTCAAGCAAATAGCTAAAGTCAATGTGACTAACAATACTCTCAAATGTTACTACGTGAACGCTAGACGTCTCCGAGACAAAATTAAAGAATTAGGTATCCTTGCAATGAAAGAAAGTATCGACGTAATAGCAATCACGGAATCGTGGATGAAATTGAGCACCAGGCATTATTCAGGCGAATTTACTGTTTCTGGTTACTCACTATTTACTAAAGATAGACATGGCCGAGAGGGCGGAGAAGTCATCAATATTAGAAGTCATCATTCAAAACAACAGGCACGACATAGTATCAATCCAAGTAGTCTATAAACATATATAGCTAATGGTAAATCTCTTGTCTGTTGACCCCCTTAAAGCAAGGTTGCAGATGATATCGATCTTTATAACACCCTCGTCGATGTTGTCACAACAACACAGTATTGTGCTATGCGACTTCAATATCCCCAAAATTGAGTATGAAAAAGACTAATGCACTGCCACCGGCCAACGTCCAATTGATTTTACAGACGATAAGTTCATGACCCAAATGATGAAGATGATGAAGACACCTTCAAGAAGTAGCAACATTCTTGAACTCTTATTTAGTGCAAGCTACTCTCATGTCACGAACGTCGAAGTAGGCAAACCACTCGGAACTAGTGACCATAACTGTATCTGTTTTTTGATGGAGCTCGAGTTGAAAACATCAACAAACTGTGAAAAGTCCCTAACTTCATATTAGCTAATTTTGATAGCTTCAGAGAGTCAATGGCGTCAGCAAATATAGCCCGCAGACAAGATGTCAGTCAATTGCGTAACTGTTTCTTGACTGTACTCAAAAATATTGAACATGAACATATTCCGCGCGAAAACTGGCGAACAGCAGTCTATCAGACCAAGTACTGGAAAGGAGAATTGCAGCGCCTTCAATCAAAAAAGAAAGCAAAGCACTGAAAAAAACCGTGACATTCACATGATGAGGTAGCAAAAAATTAACACAACATTAGCAGACGAGATCTAAAGAGGGTCTTGAAACGTTAGAAGTAAGATTATGAAAATGCAATTGCTGCTAATGCCAAAACTAATCCAATTTTTTTAGTTATATTTCAAGCAAAAAAATTCAAGATCAGTAATAGGTCCTATCAAGAATGATGTTGGTGAGCTAGAAATGGACTACACCGAAATGAGTGTTCTACCTAATGAATACTTTTGTTCTGTATTCATGTTAGAGAATCAGGATATTCCTAATCCTGAGGATATCATAGTGGAAAAACAAATTGAAGCCCTGAGCACAGTGAACTTTTCCCCTGCCAAAGTTATTAAATATATAGATAAATTGAAAGTCACCAAATCTCCAGGTCCAGACCAAATTCATCCCAGAATTCTGAAAGAGACAAGAAATGAAATTGCCAAACATTAATAAAACATTTTCACCCTATCTCTCACAAATGACACCTGCCCTTCTAAATGGAAAGAGACCAATGTTACCCCAATTTAAAAAAAAAAGGAACAAAAAGTGTCCCGGCAACTACCGTCCAACTAGTCTCACCTCAGTCATTGGCAAGTGGGTGGGTAGTTTGATAATGGATAAAATTACAGAATTCTTAGAATGAAACAAATTGATTGGCGACTCCCAGCATGGCTTTGGAATAACCGTTCCTGTCTTACAAATCTGCTACTCTTTTTCAGAAATATAATCGAAATCCACGAGACAAAATATAATCAATATCATTTACCTTGACTTTCAAAAGGTCTTTGATAAACTCCCCCACAAGCGCCCAATTAGTAAATTGCACAGCATCTTGTATTCAAGGCAAGCTTAACACTGGATAAAATGCTGGCTTACGGAAAGACTGCAGCAAGTTGGACTTAACGGATCTTCCTCCCCCTGGGGTAATGTTTCAAGTGGCGTGCCTCAAGGATCCCTATTAGGGCCAGCTCTCTTAATAATATTCACCAACGATCTCGATAGCAACGTACTCTCAAACATTAGCAAGTTCGCAGACGATGCTAAGATCGGAGGAAAAGTGCAAACTGAACTAGAGTGTCAGCAGATCCAACTAGACTTGAACAAAATTGTTGATTGGTCAGAAAAGTTGCAAATGAAATTTAATGTAGACAAATGCAAAAGTTGGCACATAGGTCCTCATAACCTCAGATACAAATTTTCAATGTCGGGAAATGAACTCATTCCCATCACCAACGAGAGAGATTTAGGTGTCATCATTAGTAATGACTTAAAAACCAGCAAGCAGTCTTAACGATGCTGCCAAGAAAGGCAACAAAATGCTAGGTATGATATCTTGCGCTATCTTGTACAAAAACCAACACAGTATGCTCAAGTTATTTAATGTATCCGTTAGACCACATCATGAGTATTCCATTCAATTCCAGGCTCCATTCCTGGAAGAAAAGACGTTATTAAACTTGAGATGGTTCAACATAGAGCTGCCAAGCTCATCCCCTTGCTGCAGAATAAATCGTACAAAGACAGGCTACATGAACTCAATCTTTATTCTCTAGAGAAACGTCGAGTCCAAGGCAACATGATCAAAGTGTGGAAGATTATGAAGAGTAAGGAAATCGTTGACCGAGCGAGCCTTTTCATTCTAGATATAAACGGAGTGACTAGGAACAATACAAAATCGTTGGGAAATTATTCTCACTCGACATCTTGCGCAATTACTTCACGTATACAGTTGTTGAAGAACGGAACAAACTTTCAGCGGAGGTGGTTTAAAGCAATACAATCGAAATGTTTAGGTCGCGGCTCGATAAGTTCTACATAAATCGCCGATAAATAGCTAAACCGTTCCCTTTCCTGTTATAAAAACAGCTCACGAAGCTCTCTTAGACGTTCTACTTCAGAACTAATCCTCTTGCTATCAAAAGGCAACCTAGTTTGGACCAATAGGCCTCTAGACGTTCTACTTCAGAACTCATCCTCTTGCTATCAAAAGGTACTATGTGGTTACATAGATCACCCATGAATTACAGGGCGGCCAACCCAGCGAGCCGTCCGGCCCCTGCGCCTGGGAGGTGTCGCAGTTCCTGCAGTGTGCCCAATCTCAGTCTGATGTAAGCCTCTGTGAAGGGTTCAACGAGGCGTTACGACAGTGCAAGGCCAGATTTGCAGGTCAGTTGTATAAACGAGTGAAGGAGAGCCAAGTTCTTCTGGCACACTAATTTGTTGTGTTCTTTCCGAGAGTGCTGTCTTTATTGGTATAGATACAGACGCAAGGTTAAATTTCCCCTCCTACTCCCTCATGTAATCGAACATGCCAAATCTTAGCCCTGTAGCACTTGAGGGTCCGGCCAGAATCCCGTAGTACACGCTTTTGGTCAGGAGTGAGGTCCGAAATCAGTATCGACAGCAAGGCCCGACAGCAATAATTAGTTTCCCCCTGCTGCATCAAAATAGCCAAACTCTCCCCCACTCACGGCCATCTTGTTTCTCGCAAGACTATATATAGTAGCAATGTTACATATATCATTAGCAATGTGAGAAATTCATGACTACTTCTTGACCTTACAATTGTACTTAACTGATATAAACCGTTTATAAAAATGAATTAATAATTGCAACGCTTTTTCTGAATTGTCGATCAAGGACTCGGTGCTGTTGCTGTATATAATGTAGCTATTTCTAATCATAGCAATGGAAAAGTCTTGGCAGTAATATTGGTTCTACCTACATTGCTTGTCCTAAGACCCACGGGAATGAGCGAATCATTTACTCTTTGTTTTATACTATTAAGCATATTTTTTTTGTCTCGTGCACTTCTTGTCAGTGAAGAACATTCTAAAGTCGGCAGGCGATTTGGTCGTTCCTGCTCTGATATTATTTCCTTCTTTGCAGGCGCGACGGTTCAATAGGTGGCGTCCCAGCTTCAAATTTGGAATTGTTTATTTGTGTAACTATTTTGTGTAAAATATTCTTCAAGCATACACCCAACTTATCAATACTATCCTTATTAAAATATTTTTATGACTATCTGATTATTTTCAATTGTTGGGCGAAAACGTTCATTCTTACATACGACTCTGTTCTTATTAGCAACGAGTTCAAGAAAGTACGGTTAACTATGTGCTGTATAGAGCTGTCTATGTGGGTGGGCCTGATGTTCTAAATTTAGAAAGTAGGCTCATTAGCAAATATTGCTTGTGCAAATAAAAAAAAAATCATGCACATGCCTCTATTCATTTAGTTCCTTAGTTTCTTCACTGCTCATTTGGTTTTATATATTTAGTTATTTATTAGCTAACTCAAAACTTGAGCGGTCAAGATGGGCCGAATAGAAGATCATTTATGAACGTCAAACATTCCTGCAGTGCGCAGGGTTTGGATGAACTTAACGCAAGTTCACATTCGCCGAGTATTGAGCTAAAATAGAATCGGTAAATTAAGTGAGGAACAGACAGTCAGTGTTCTGTTGAATATAATTCCATGTTGGTTTACTGCTAGCTTGAAGCAATGGAACAAGAACAGATCGATTTCACTGTGCAGGTTATGTTCGCCCTCTATCACAAGTTTATCAAAGCAGAGGAAAGAACGAATCTTATGTGGGAAGTGTAGAAATCGGTTCTTATTTTCTCACCATCAATGGTAATGTGTCGTCCAGAGTCACGGTAATACGCAAATTATCTAGGCCTATACTGTTTACACTTCCTCCTAAGGCTACTGGTTCACAGGTCGCACGGGGTCACGATCCAACCGGGAGGGGCGTGAACACCCTGCTTTCCTTTCGGACCCTTTTACTCTTCACTATGTCTCCTTCTCTACCCTTTCCTGGTTATGCTTTCACCTTGTTTACTCCTTTTACCTCGTTTGTTTTGTTGAAACTCCATTAACTTATCTCTCTTCTTCTCTTGACTACTTTCCCCCAGTTTTTTTTACTCATCTTTCTTTTTGTCTGTTTTCTTTTACTTCTCTCTCATTTTTTTTCATGCATGTTTTCTTGAATCTATACTCATCAACTATCAAGGTGGCCAAAGTAGCAACGTTGACGACGGACCACACTATGAATGATATGACTGCATCAGACCTCTGCGATATTGTGAACCGGGGGGTGGGAGAACCTTCAGCGAACTCGTTGCTGGGGTAGAGCTGTTGGAAGGTCCTGCTTAACCGTCGGAATATTATGTTTGCAGGGAAAACGAACCTCACATAGCTCACTTGTGGTGCTCGTTGAAACAGACAGAAAACACTATGCGCTCCGTGGTGGGCATGGTGAGGGGGCTGCATGGAACTTTCATGGATTCCTTGCCTGGAACTCAGCAAATGTTGACGACCCAGACTTCTCCATTGGACAGCTCTTTTAAACAACAGCTATTACAACAACGGCAACGGTTACCGCAAGATGGTGACATACCAGCGCCACCATCTAGCGGACGCTCTTCAACACCGCCATCACCCGGTGGTCGCGCTCAAACTGTGGACGTAACCCCCCCCCCCCTCCATCCCTGGCTGCCTAATGGAGAAATTAGTCAACAGCAGCCTTCCCCCACTTCTGGTGGGGTGGTCTTTGGAAACAAGACACACTACCGTGACGCGGGTGCAGTACATGCTGCTCCCAAACGAAAACCCGGGAGAAGCCGCCGCAATCGTGTACGACCTCATGAACGATACATTGAAAATCGGAAAATACGTGAAAAACTTTTTTCAAAATAAATACTACACTAAGTTCTCCACCGTCAAATCAATCTCGAGAGAAAACCTGGACGATACTAGTACTATACAAGCTAATCGACAACTCCGCGCTGCACTGGGGGGACCCCCGAAGCGCATCAGTTTGAGAGTGGCTCCTCCTGGTGGAGGTGAAAGATGAGGAGCAAAGTAGGAACATTCAGAATCTAAAACGACTAAATGATATACCTGTAAAAGTTGATGAGCACCCTACTCCCAAACACGCTACAAGGAACTATATATTATAAAAACAGACCAAACCACTCCGACGACGATATTCTTACTGAACTCGCGGATCAGCAAGTCACCAAGATATGCACTGTGAAACGACGGCGCAGTGGATACGAGTACACTGGTGTCTACATCCTCACCTCCAAGCACTGTTCTCTGCCCTCTGATGTCCACATCATCAGAGAATACATCCCTAATTTTAGACTCTGCTACAACTGCCAAAAGTTTGGTCATGGAAGTGATGCTTGCCGATTGAGGAACATAAAAAGTACATGCTTCCGCTGTGGTGAGGATGCACATGGCCACAATTGTGACCTACCGGTTAATTGAGCCAACTGTTCAGAGGATCATCCTGCGTCATCACGCGAATGCTTCTATTACCGACTCGAAAAGGAGATACTCTCTGTTCAAGCTAGAGAACGCCTTTCCTACCCCAAAGCCAAGAGACATGTAACCGCCAAATTTATCCGCCCGCTTGCTAGCTTTGCTGCAGTGACAGCGGGAACACCTGTAACCAGGCTTCCTTCTAACCTACAACACAATGCCCTTCATCCTCCTTGAAATCGATAAAGTGTACGACGAGTCATTTGCACTGTCCGTTAACTCGGAAATTCCGTTGGAGATACCTTCCCTCACTCCCACCTCGTCTCGTCCATCCCTTGCGGATCGACGTGCAGTGGGAGTCCCAGACCTGAATTTAGAAGACGACCTGCCTTTATTGGAGGCAGCACCACAGTCGGCCCAACTAAGATTACCCTTGGTAACCGCGCAGCCTAGCCAGATTACTGCTCAACTCAGATGTCATTCTGGTGCCTTTATTAGGGCACTAAATGCCCCTTCGCCTCGGATTATAATCCTATGGAAGATGCGTCGAACGCAGTATTGAGTGATACCCACCCCACCTTATTATCGCCTCTGTTCGAAGAAACTCGCTTGCCGCTTACACGCGCTAAGCGCACTGGCTCTGACTTGGACGATGATGATCCAAACGAAGGTGATCCTTCGTTGACTCATAGCCAAAAATGAAGCTCCAGCGATACCCGTCGAGCGCGGCCGACAGGCCGTGAGTGACATAGTCTACAAAAGCGATATTTAATTAAACCCTACCAACTCTAACCTAGACCTTGAATTTCTCTGTTCTAAACCACAATGACTGATACCCTCGTCCTTCAATGGAACATAAGAGGATACCGTGCTAACTACGCTGAACTATTGAAATTCCCCCAAATCTTTATTACAATGGTAGTTCGTCTCCAGGAAACTCTCCTGGGGCTGTACGAATCATCTTTTCCCAGTGGATATAAAGCCCACGTCGCCCACTGCCAATGCTCGACCAGGCACTGGACGGGCTACAATAGTAAATCAAGCAATCACATGCACTTCAATCCCTCTACAAATAACTCTGCAAGCTCAGGCCCACAGGGTAAGCCTCAAACGCCCCGTTACTATTTGTCACCTATTTATTTCCCCAAATGAACTCATTTCATGCGCACTTCTTACTCACCTGCTTGGTCAACTTCCGGCGCCCTACCTTCTTGTAGGTGACCTTAATGCTAAACACCCCCTTTGGGGGGAAGACACAGCTGATGGACGTGGAGGGCACGTCTGTCTTCTGGTATTGCACTCCCTAATACTAGAGAACCGACGCACTTCCATTCCCAGACAGCCTTGTTATCGGCTGTTGACATATCCTTCTGCTCCACAAACCTCTCCCCAGACCTTGCCTGGCAAGTGCTGGAGGAGCCTTACGGGAGTGACCACTTCCCCATCACCATTACTACTTTCCAGCCTAAAGATACTTCTACCGCTCGCCGATACATAATGCGTGAAGTCAACTGGCAATCGTTCACCGCTTATACAACAACACCTCTTCCACCTCAGGTTATATCCTGTGACGAGATGGTAGAAAACTTCAATAATACTCTCCTTCACGCTGCAGATTGCAGCATCCCTATATCCATTGGAACACCACGTAAAATTAGGACCCCTGGTGGGGTGGCCTGTGTGAAATAGTAAAACGGCTAAGAGAGCGTGCATTCAATCGATACCGGCGCACCAAAGCAGTAGCAGATAAAATTACGTTCAGGCGACAAACTGCAAAAGCACGAAATACATACTTCCTCTCATGGACGGCAGTGGAGTTCTGCTGGATCCCCGGGCACGCGTGAATAAAAGGAAACAAACTTGCGGACTCGCTTGCTAAACTGGCATCTACTCACAACAACAATTTTTTGCAATACATTACCGGGCCTGGTTTCCTATCATCAACTCTCATATAACATCCCGATGGGATGATATGAGGCAACAGAGTGGACGAAAAATGCTTCAGTCAAACCCTCAGTCGGAGAATGGGAAACAAAGTTCACCAACAGAGAAGACCAAGTGTTCAACCGCTCGTGCACGGGACACACGTGGATTACTCACAACCACCTGATGGATGTCGACATAGGACCAAACGCGCCACCTTGCCCCTGTTGCCTCCAAGTAGCTATCGGCGTGAAACACTTACTGATGGATTACAACGCACTCGCGGCAGCCCGACGAGCGTTCCTGAATCCCCTGTGCAACCTACAAAGCCTACTTACGGACCCAACCTACCGTAAAAAGCTTATCGCTTTCGGAAAACACACCGGACTATACGAAGCTGTCTAAACCCCAAACACCTGTGCACGTGAGGTGGTCTCAACCACAATACGCAGAGAAATAACACATTTTACGAAGAGACGCGTCAACTCTTTACTCTCTCGCACGCGCTAGTCCGCGAATATGCCACAATTGAAATATGCACTGACTTCGTCTTGACATGACTAATATTTTCGCACGCGAGGCCGTGCGAACTTACCTGAATCAACGACGGTCGCGCCCTACGGGGGAGCCTATTATGACTCACGTTGAGGCTCTGGTGAAAATGAGGCTGAAATCAAGAGCTTATCAAGGAAGGAATCGTGGCTGGGAAGTACTGGTCTCACCCCCCCCCCCC